>CP139509.1:502072438-502101520 GCA_021014915.2 Artemisia tridentata subsp. tridentata
AAAAGACCGATGATAAATTAAACCTTCGAATCCGCATGTTTTCAACAGTTGGAACATAGTTATGCAAGGCGCGCCAAATAAATAACTTGATTTTGTTAGGCACATTTGCCTTCCAAATAGCATACTACAACTTTAGACGCCCTTCTGTATCATTCTGCTCCACTTCCTGCAATGTATCAAAAGCTAAAAAAATTAGAAACATGTCATTTTTTTTATTTTTTTTCGTGTCTACCTTTGTCATCGTAGTTGCTATCATAAAAAAATAAATAAATAAAAAATAATAAAAACCCCGAAAACTTCATTTGATTGAATATTTAATCATTCTTATCTTGACCAATTAGTTTGTAAACTTTAATAGTGTTACATGTTGATGGTTCATTTGATACTAGCAGGGTACCCGCGCGATGCGACGGCGGGTACCTTGTGACTATATTTTCTGGCAATGTGATATTATACGACCATATTTTTTTTAACAATTAATTTACAAATAACAATAAATTTAGTTAAGACAATAGTATAATTACAACCTAGTGAGACCCAAATCTACTACCCGTACCATCAACTTTTCACCAACACTATTCCAACCCATAACTTGAACTGAATCGCGGGAACGCTCTTCCTTTTAAGGGGTATGTGCTGTAACACCCGGTAAATTTCATAAACTTATTTTCTATCCAAAATATTTATTTTTGATCTCTCATGACTTTTAAACTTCTTTGAACTTGTTTGAGCTTGAAACCGGTAAATATCTTAATAAACGTGAGCGTTATTCCTTTATCGAGCCGGCACAACCTAGAAAGCACGAAACGAATCGAATTTGCCTAATAAATTAACTTCGAGAAAGTTATGCGTATTTATACCCGTTTTTATTGGAAAAATTATTTCGAGAATAATGGAGCAAGTTTTGTAATTTTTCGAGTCCATTTGGTACGTCAAATGGGTCCCATGATTAATATTTCAAAAGTTCCACTAAGTTAACCTTTTAACCCCTCTGCCCCTATTTTTTGTTCTCACCCTTCTAGTTTTGTTTGTCCGTTTTTGACCCTTTCCATTTTAATAAAACTCAATTTTTCTCTCTCTCTCTACTTCACAATTATTAACACAAACATACACGCTTCTCCTCTCTCTCTAACCCTCGCCGGACAACCCCTCACCTCCGGTAACCGCCGGCCGGCCGCCACCTCCTATCGCCGGAAAAATTTTCAGGCGAAAACCTTAACTCCCCAAATCGATAGATCGGCCCATTTCATCCATTTTTGGAGCAGTTGATCCCCTTTGGAGCTCGTTTGATACCGAAACACCACCTCACCGCCACTGCCACACCACCACCGTCGCTCCACCACCTCTCCACCACTTTCCCCCTCATCGGTAACACCTCACGCGCCCTCTCCTTCCCTCATTTATTTTTATTCGAAACCCTAATTTTTTTTTAAAACTTTTATAACACCGATTTTTACTTTAAATCTTTTATAAAACCTTTTATTTATGTTAAAAATCGTGTGGATCTATTATTTTGACCACGACTCGGTATGACTCGGTCCAACTCGGTGACTCACCGAGTCAACTCGCGTTGACTCGGGCGAGTTAGTATTTATTTTGTTTTCTTTTAATTTCTAACCTTCTATTTGTGTTTGTAGTTTGGATGTTGGATTTAGTTTCGATTTGAGATCAAAAGCTGGAACTTTTGTGGATATGTTTTGGGCTGATACGTATTGAAGCAACCATCAAATTGTGTGGATATGTATTTGTACATTGTGCTTTACATTTTGTATTAATTGATGATGGGGTGTATTAATTAATAACATTAATGTTGTAAGTCTAAAAATTACAGCATGCTTATGTTGTTGTACACTATGCTTATTTTGTTGTAACTCTGAAAATTATGTGCATTAATATGGATGGGTTTTAATGGAGGGTTGCAGCTATTGTACATTGTGCTTAAATTGTTGTAATTTTTTGTGAAGGGGTGTTTTTAATAGCATTAATGTTGTTTGATAGAATTTTGGTCTTAAAATAACACCAGGCTTTATTTTGTTGTACAATATGCTTACTTTGTTGTAATTCTGAAAATTGGGTGCATTAAAGTGTTGTAAACCATGCATTATTTCTTGTAAGTCTGAAAATTTTGAAGAGAGAGTGCTTCCTCCATTATATGTAGTACAGATGATTTTGTTGAATTTAAATATTTAATATTTTTAAGATTCAGCTTTTGAAAGTCATATCCTTAGATTTTAGCTTTCAATACTTTATGAAAAGACAAAAAAAATGGCTCTTATTTATTGTTTGGACTTTAGTTCGTATATATATCCCAAGCTGTTGCCGCTACCTTTTTATGTTTGAAAACTTACTACGTGATTATCACAAAATTTGGCTTATCTTTTCAAATAAAATATTTAAATGTTGCTACTTTCTGATCAAAATAAGCTTCGAGATGAAGATTCTGGTATATTTTTAGCTTATTTTGTTTTATTAGTCAATATATGTTGTTTCATTGCTTATTTTTTATTATTTTTTGTATAGATGTGAGACGTTTCTTATTTTGTTGGTTATTTTGATTTTAAAACTTTTTTGGAATGATATGGCTTGGTGATGAGTTATATGAATTAGTAGATTAAAGTTGTGATGGAATGAGTGTTTGGATTAGCTTATTTCTGCCAGTAGATTGAAGTTTTGTGATCGATTAGCTTATTTTGTTGCTTATAAGAATCAGTAGATTGAAGTTTGTGATCGATTAGCCTTCTTTTTTTTTTCTTTTTTTTTTTTTTTTTTTTTTTTTTGCTTATTTTCAGATGTTTGTGACTGTATTTAAGGTCTAGTAGTTAGAATTTTGCTTAGTTACAGACTAACGTGTATGATTTCATGTACTGATTGGGTCAATTGTATGAGTTCATGTCTGGATATATGCAAAACGTCTCGGTTAGTAGCATATATGGGATGATGTTAATTAGAGTATGTTACATTTCCGTTTTGTATTTTTGTGGTCATGTACTTAATCATGCATGATATCATACTCTAAGGGTATATCCTAGATTGCGCGTTGCAGTGGTCATCTGTTTTATGAGATAGGATTGTTAACACTCTCTGTAGCTCTTTTGGATATAAAAAGATTGTTGTAACATATAACTTGATTCATGCTTGTAACGTATAACTTGATCCATGTGATTTATATTGAATCCCATGTGATTCATTCTGAATCCCATGAGATTCATACAGAATCTCATGTGATTCTTAATGCTTTTTTTTATTATATAACTAATGGTTTTTTTTCTTTTTTTTTTTCTTTTTTTTTTTTTTTTAGGTGTTGTTAATGCTTCTGCTAATGGTTCGCCTAGGAAGAAGTGGATTCCATCGAGTATGCATCAGTCATTTGGCCAACCTGCCAATAAAGTTTTTAACCCGACGTCGTTGTCTCAGTTTAATCATAATGAGAAGTTGGAGACTGTTGTTACGGTGAAGGCGTCGGTTGTTGTTCAGGAGAAGGCACCGGTTTTTGTTCAGGAGAAAGCGTCAGATGTTGTTACTAATAAGGCAAGTGAGAAGGTGCCTGATGTTGTTTAAGATAAAGCGTCGGATGTTGTTTTTGATAAGGCAAATGAGTAGGCGCCTGATGTTGTTAAAGATAAGGCGACGGGTGTTGTTACCTATAAGTCAAAGGGTAAGGTGTCGGGTGTTGGTAAGAATAAGCCAATTGTGCCTACTGTTGTTAATGAGAAGTGTAAGGGTGATCTTACGAAAGATAAGCCACAGGATAAGGTTATTGTGCCTACTTTTGTTAATGAGAAGCGTAATGGTGATCTTACGAAGGATAAGCCACAGGGTAAGGTGAAGGTTAAGGTGAAGGATAAGCCACAGGATAAGGTGAAGGATAAGCCACAGGATAAGACACAGGATAAGCCAAAGGACAAGCTGTCTAAGGTTGGTCTTACCAAGGATAAGCCAAAGGACAAGCCGACGCCGAAGTCTGTTTCACAAGTTGAGACAAAGGCTTCTACATTGAGGTCCAAGGATAAGCCAAAAGTTGAGACCAAGACGAAGGCCTCCGAGACGAAGTCTGTTCAAGCATTATCAGAGGCTCCTGTTTTGAGGTCGAATAAGCCAGTTCAGGAAGAAGTTAAACCGAAGCGAAAAATGGTTTTATCAAAAGTAGATGACAGTAAAAAAAAGCGAAGGTCAAGATGCAAAAAGGTGTAGTTTCTTAGAAATCTGTCTTTTTATGTAATTAATACAGAATCCCATGGGATTCTATATGATCTCTTGTGATTCGTATAAAATCCCATGTGATACATATGTAATCCCTTGTGATCAAGTTATTGATATTATGTCTTTTTTATGTAGATGCCGATGAATTTGAAGATACTGAAGTTGATCGTAAGAAAAAGAATTTGAAGGTCAAGCTACTAAAAGGTGTAGTTTCTTAGAAATCTGTCTTTTTATGTAATTAATACAGAATCCCATGGGATTCTATATGATCCCTTGTGATTCATATAAAATCCCATATGATTCATATGGAATCCCTTGTGATCAATTTATTGATATTATATATTTTTTATGTAGATGCCGATGAATTTGAAGATACTGAAGTTGATTGTAAGAAAAAGAATTTGAAGAGTAAGGGTGTGTTGAAGAGAAAGAGGGACAATTCAGGTTCTGATTCTTCCGATTCTGCATCTCCTGAGCAAGTTATTCCTAAGGAGCTTATGAAGAATCTGTTGAAGAAGTCGTTTATTAAAGAAGAATCTGATGAGGAGATTACATTGAAGTCGAAGAAGAAAGGTAAGAAAAAGAAAAGGAGTTGATGCCTAAAGAAGTAGAACATGAAAAGTATCTTTCTAAATTTTCAATTCTTCATGCAAGGACAACACCTACTTCTCTTTTTTCTGCCATCCATGACTCAATGGTTAATATGGAGAAGTTTCTAGCAGAGATAGGTTTTAGTTCATTTTACAAGGTTAATATAGACTACATTCCGACAAGGTTGGGTAGGTATATGGTTTCAAAATTTGATGTTGTGACTTACCGGTTGAATTTGGATAATGACGAGTCAATCGAGGCCACTCATTCCAAAATTCATGATATGTTAGGTATTCCTATTGGTGGTGATTCTTTTTTTTTTCTTTAGAATCTAGACCAGTTGACGATGACTTTGAGAAGGATTGGGTTCGTCAGTTTTACCCTAAATCAGTTAAGGAAATCCGAGTGAATGATATCGCTTTCAAGTTGACTGAGTCTAAGGAAGTCGACTTCTTTTTTAAAGTTAACTTTCTTACACTTTTTACAAACACGATGGGTATGGTTGCTGGGTTGAAGGGACAGATTAATTTGGATGTTGTTAGACGGCTTCGTGAAGATACTAAAATTAGTGGTATTGATTGGTGCGACTACATTCATAACTGTCTTAAATACAGTAAACTCCCGACAACTCTATTTAACCGATACACTGGTCCATATACCTTCCTCGTTGTAAGTTCTAAATTAAACGAAGTTTTAAATTGTTTTCATTTTTGTGTGACAAATTTGTTGTAACTTTCTTACACTATTTTGTTTTTTGTTTTCAGCTTTTGTATTTAGATTCAGCAAAGTTCGAGAGGCTTTCTGTTGTTCGCACACGTCCGGCTATCAAAAACTGGTTGTCATACTTAATGGCACAAAGACAGGACCTGGAACTTAAAGATGAAGTTATGGGTATGTTAAAACTTCATAAAGAATGGACTGAATCCGAGGTTCAAGAAACTGAAGGTTTTATTCATGGTGGTTCTTCTGAAACTTCTTTTAAAGAGGTTCGTTTAATTATTGTTTTTTGTTTTTCATTTATTGTTATTTAATCACATCTATTTTTTTAGAATCACATGAGATTCTGGCAAATCCCATGTGATCATGTTTAGAATCCCATGGGATTCATACATAATCCCATGTGATTTTGTTTATAATCCCATGAGATTCATTATGAATCCATTGGGATTCTTCTTAGAATCACTGCCAAATCCAATGTGCTTATCATATTATGCCTATTCCAATGTGATTTATTCTAGGATTTGTTTAACAAAGTTGAAGAAAAGTTAGATGTGATATGTAATGAAAGACTTGCTCTTGAAGAATATTTAAATAGAATACCCTGCTGATTTAAAGCTCCTTGAACTACATGAAAAGTATGTTCAAATTTTCAAGAAACCAATTCCATTAAATGATGGTAATCGGGACATTAGTTTAGTAGGTGATGGAAATGATGGTAACGGGGATGATGACGATGATGGAGGTAATGGGGATGATGACGATGATGGAAATGATGATCATGATCCATCTTGTAGCGATGCAGGTGCTAAGTTTAGCAGTGTGACTTTAGAATATTTTGGAAACGAACCATCTGGTATTCATGCAGATATTATTCCATTAAATGATGACAATGCCGAGAAGCGAGATGATTCAACTATGGTTGATCCATCTAAAGAAAAAGAAGATGATGCAGTTCCCGAGAAGCAAGTTGATCCATCTGATAAAGAAACATGTAAAGAGTATGAGATCACCAGCACACCCGAGTCTTTAACGCAATGGTTAGATAATAATGTAGATTTGATTGATGAGCTGATGGAGTGTATAGCTGCTGAGCACTTTTATGTAATATTCTTGCATAATAATGCTTTCCTTCTTTTTTCCTAAAATTTATTTCTTTTTAATTAAATCTTTTTTATTTTATTCAGCTTGACATGCTCAATGAAGGTTTGGAGGGAATGAATGTTGTGAATCCAATGTGAAGGAATCACATGGGATTCATTATTAATCCCATGGAATTAATAATGAATCCCATGTTATTCACATTGAATCCCATGTGATTCAAAGTGAATCCCATGTGGGATTCACAGTTAATCATATGGAAAATTTCTTTTCTGAATCCCATATGAATCATAGAGAATCCCATATGATTCTTAAATGATTTGATTTTTTTTCATATAGTGAAAGAGTTTTCGAAACACATTTAGGGGAGTTCACTATATATTCAGTGCGCGTGAATATGGAAACATTAGCACCCGGTTTGTGGATCGATGCTAATGTAGTCGACTGTTAGGCTACAATTCTTAATCATGAAGAGAGTTTTAGAGAAGTTGGTTCTCCATCACGATACTTTTTCCCGACCAGATGTATTGTAAGTAATTATTTTTTATTTGCTTAATAAACTGCTTATCTGCTTAATAAACTATTTTAAATAAACTGCTTATCTGCTTATCTGACTTACCAAACACCCCCAAAGAAATGCATATCGTAACATCATATTGTAAATTGCATATACAGACAAGTGCTATGTTTGATGGAACCTTGCCTTCTGAGGACAATAAATTTGAAGATTTTGAAAAAGAAGTTTTAGCTCAGTTTAAAGATAATATTGGTGGCTTGGCTCTCAATGGCATTGACTTGGTAAAATTATTTTTTTTTTAATTTTTATTTGTGTTTTTACTTTTCATCATTTTTATTATTTTTTAGTTTTGTTAAAACAGTCTTTTTTTTTTCCAATTCGCAATTCTGGCCATTTTTATGTGGTCATCTTCAGCCTTACTAGAGCAACAACAATGACGATACTAGATAACAGTAATTCTGGAGCAACATACGCTTCAAAGTATGAAGATACATGTGAACTTATTTTAAGTATTTACTTTTCTGTTGTAAAGTAATTCACACAGATCCCATGATTCATACAGAATCCCATATCCCATGTGATTCTTTTATGAATCCCTTATGATTCATACAGAATCCCATGTGATTCTAGATAAATCCCTTGAGATTCATACAGAATCACATGTGATACTAGATGAATCTCTTGTGATTCATACAGAATCCCATGTGAATCTCATGTTATTCATGCTGAATCCCAATTGACATTTTTCCATAATTCTAGTAATTTATGCTCTATTTTTTTTAATAATTTTGTAGAAACCGTTGTTTGCCCGTCATCTCAAGCTGTATGGTCACAAAAAACATGCTAGCATTCGTAAAGTCAAGGCAAAAATCCCAAAGCTCAAGTGGAGGACCAAGAAAAATTTTCGAGATTGCGGTATTTTCAGTATGTTACATATGGAATCTTACATCGGTGAAGCTGCTGGGAAATGGGATTGTGGGCTGGTTGCCGAGTCTGAAGGGCAGTCTGACATGTTGAGGCGATTGAGATTCAAGTATGCCACGAAGATATTGTTACACGAGCTTAATGAGCATGCGGGTAAGATGTTTGAATTAGTAAAGGAGTTTGATAAACTTCCTTCTCGTGAAAAGATGTCTATAATTTCTGAAGCAGTTAGGAATAGGGATGCACGTGAGCGCAGCTAAGCATTCAATAAGATCATCTTTTGTGAATGGTACAACAGTTTATAACTAATCATTTGAAAACATGTAAATGGTAGAACAGTTAACATGTGAATGTTTAGTTAGTCGTTATACTAGATCAGTTTGTCCATGGTAGATCATTTTATGTCCATGGTAGAAGTAAATGTTGAAGTAACTAATCTTTTATGATTTAGTGGTGAAGTAACTGTTGTGTTGTTTCTTAAAAATCTGTCTTTTATGATATTTACTTCTCATGTATCTTTGTGATTTTATACAGAATCTCATGGGATTCATTGATGAATCCCATGTGATTCATCCCTAATCCCATGGGATTCTCTATGATCCCTTGTGATTCATACAGAATCCCATGGGATTCTTTGATGAATCACTTGTAATTCATTCCTAATCACAAGTGATTCATACAGATTACCCATGTGATCAAGTTATTGAAATAGAATATAAGTAAGAAACATGATATATTCAAAGTAAACAAGAATTTTCTTTGCAAATCATCTAAATATTCAAGTAAAGAAGAAAAAGAACTAACAAAAAACAAGAATATAAGTAACTTAAGTTTGTTCAAACATCAATTGGTTTTGCCTTTCGCCTTGCCTTTGGGTTCATCGGACAAGTTGATTTTGTATGCAAGTTGGTCTTCTCTCCACAATGGCCACAAGGCTTCATTTGTTTCTTTTTAACTTGAAGTGCTTTTTCTCTTTCACTCTTTCGCCTTTCATTGCGTTCGCGTTCTGTAATATTCCCTTTGTTTCTTGCCTTTTTTGGATTGTTAACTGTTTTGTTCTCAGGTTTAGAAATAGCAAAATGTTCACCAATCACATCTCCCGTATTTCTCGAAGGAGGATTTGGCACCTCAGCCTCCACTTCTGTCTTCAATGTCCTCAACTTTTCTACAAAAGCAACCATCTTCACTGCATCTTTGCTCAACCGAAATAAACAATCATCTACGATAAACGTTGCCTCTTTTGTAAATCTTTCAATTTCTTCATTTATTTACCCATATCTATTTCTTTTCCTTCTCAATTCAGGTGGTATTACATCCCTTGTCCAACGCCTCAAAATATATTGTTTTGGAATGACGTTAATATCACGATTCTTGAAGACACAGAATATGTGTCGGCATAGAAAACCGTATCGGGCAAAATGTCTACGAGTACATACCACCGACCCATCTTCTATAGTACGTAGTACCTTTTTAAAACACAAGAATTAAAGAATTAAAATTCATCCTGAACCCCATGGGATTCATAATGAATCACATGGGATTTAGCATGAATCCCAAGTGATTCATTATTCAATCCCATGGGATTCACAATGAATCACATGGGATTCATATTGAATCACATGGGATTCATGCTGATTCACGTGAGTAGTTTATACCAACAAGTAACATACCTTATAGTCTACAAATGTTTTTTCTGCTACTGTTTCGCCTTCCTCTGCTTGTTCTTTTGCAACTTCCTTATTAAGGATTCTATAAGCAGCAACATTTTTGTCTCTAATCATGACAATCTCACAACCTTCTTTTATTTTTAAATCTTGTATCGCACAAGACCAACATGCTTCAATTATTTCCTTTTGAACAAGAAGAAATATCATTTTAGTATAAACTCTAAATGCATGACGCTCAATCGGTAACTGTGTTTCGCATTTTGGAGCCGCGTCTAGTGTTTTAAAGTCCAAATGTTCTTGCCTATATCATTGTCTTTCCATTGCTGATTCATATGACATCATGAAACTAACTAGCGTTGCTCCTGGGCTTGTGAAACTTTTAAAGAACGAGTTTTCACTCTCAGACCTTGATCTGGTTCTCATCAATCCAAACAATGGCGAGTCGATAAAATAAGCTGGAATCCACATTTCTCGTAGTTTAAACATCTTGGTCATCCATTTTTGGTTTTGCAAATCAAAATCTTCAATCAAATTAGCCTATTTCTCTTCAAATTCCAACGGTTCCATGAACATATTCCAAACGATCTTGTTTAAACGCTTCTTGAAATAAGTTTCATTGTATATTTCTTTACAAATCTGTTTTTGATAAATAGAGTTTTAGAAGTTATTTTCAGCATAAATAACATGATATACACATGTAAATCACATGGGATTCATCAATGAATCCCATGAGATTCAAACAGAATCCCATGTGATTCAGATAAAAAACAGTCACATGTGATATATAGATGAATCACATGAGATTCATTATGAATCCCATGTGATTCAGATAAAAAAAAATTTAGATGGGATATATAGGATCCCATGCGATTCATCTATATATCACATGTGATAAAAAAACGCATTTTTGTTAAGCTCGATAAATTACCTTTGCTGGAATCTTTTGGTGAATATGCCACATGCAAAGTCTGTGTTTCGATTTAGTGAAAACGGCTTCAATGGCTCTCTTCATTGCTCCATCTTGATCTGTTACCACCATGGTCGGTTCTTTAAAGAAAGCAGTCATGAATGCCTTTAGTAGCCATGTGTATGACTCAGTGTATTCTCTTAAAAGCATTCCCGAGCCAGGTGTGACACACTTTCTGTGATTCTCGACACCGGTGAATGGTACAAACATCATGTTGTACCTAAAAATAATATAAGTTTTAGTGACAGAATCCCATGTGATTACATACATAATCCCATGTGATTCATTGTGAATCCCATGAAATTCACAATGAATCACATGGGATTCACAATTAATCCCTTGAGATTCATACAGAATCTTATGTGATTTCATACATAATCCATTGTGATTTATCAACATGGTAAATCATATTAAAAAAAAACACTTACTTGTTACTCTTGAATGTTGTATCAAAATTTACTATGTCTCCAAACTTCTTATAATTGCATTTTGCAACTTCATCAGCCCAAAACATTGCCACTAACTCACTGTCTTTTACCTTATACTGAAACGTAAAGTTCGGCACATATATCTTTCTGTTTTCCATTTTATTTATAAGCATTTGTGTGTTACTTTCCCCTATGAACATATTAATATCCCGCTGATGATTCTTAAAATCATCATATGTCCCATGAACATATTCATACCCACCTTTCATACTCGTTAACAAGTTGTGAGCTCGTGTTGCACCAATCTTGTTCGTTGCCGCTTTCACAACAAACATTTTTCTGCTTGTGTCATTCTTCTTTATTTTTTGTAAAATGTTTGTACTCTTTTGGTATAAGCAAATGGTTGTGTTTAGCAATAAACTGAACTAGCTTGTATTTTCCATAAACGATATCCAATTCTAACCTTATACGAGCTTTACAACCCGTTACATGCAAAGTTGTATTTCATTTTTGTTTGTCACTTTGTTTAGGATCCAAAGTGTCGACATTAATATGTCTTAGAGCTCCTTCTTTGTTACACATGATGTATTTAAGTTGTACAATTCCAGATTTTGTTAATCGTTATCATGCTTTTTTAATTTGAAAACCTCCCGCTTCAGCGTAGGTACTATACATATCTATAGCTTCCTCTATAGTGTCACAGTATGTCCCCTCAGCTGGTACACAAATTCCTTCTACATGAGGCTCCCAATATATCGATCCGCCCGGTGTCTCAGCGTGTTCATATAAAGTTGGTCTTGGTGATCTCATAGAATCTGTATATAAAATGCAGAATCTCAAGGGATTAAGATAAATAAAACATGTGATTTACACTTTTCTAATAACATTACACAAAAAAAAAAAAAAAAAAAAAAAAAAAAAAAAAAGAATCTCAAGAGATTTTCTACTTCCAGTCTATATAAAGCAAAGTGTAAATCCCATGGGATTTACACTTTTCTTATAACATTACATAACAAAAACAGACTCTCAAGGGATTTTCTACTTCTAGTCTATATAAAGCAAAGTGTAAATATAGAATCTCAGAATATAAAATCTCAAGGGATTTTATCATCAATTTCTTTCACAGCATCATCTTTATCTTTATCTTCTGGTAAATCATCTAAAACGTACATCTTGTGTAACTACAACGTCTACTGGAACTTCTATTAAGTGACTTTCATCTATAACATTGATTAATTGTTGATTTTCAACCATATTAGACGGCGACGGTGTTTTCCGGTGAATCGGAAGAAGAGGAACGGCGGAGTCCGACGGTTTTATTGATGAATCCGGCGATTTTATTGATGATTCCGTCGGTTTCATGTTGATTCCGACGGTTTGATGACTTCGACGGTGGTTAAATGGTGATTCCGGTGAGTGATGAGAGAGAAAGTAGATCTAGGTTTTTTTTTATGAGAGAGAAATTAATGTATTAAATGAGATGGATTTGGATATTTTTTTTTCTTTTATAGAGACAGATGAAATTATTAATGTACCATTGTTTGTAATTTTTGGCTTTCATCTCAACCATTGTATGAAAGATGGATGGATGGTTGGTATCTTTTTGTTTGTTCTTTAAAAAATACATGAATGTGAGGGATCTCACCTCCTGGGGCTATTTGGATTTGCATGTAAGTGTGTGAGGTGTGGATCGGGAAAGAGGAGAAGGAAGCCACTTTCCTTGAAGGAAAGGAAAAAAACCCCACACCATTCATTGAAGGAAATGGCATTTTTTTTCATTCACGGGAGTTAAGTCTCGCTACATTTTCACACGTAAGAAGGAAAGAGAAATAATACTTTTATTTGTTGGGTGTATTATAAGTGAGTATTTGTGTTGTGGGGGTATTTTTAAATGATAAAAAATTAATGTAAGAGAGAGAGGATGCCGCAATGGTTGAGTAAAAGTTGAAGGAAAAGGTTTTGGAGAGAGGAAAAACTGATGTGGAGCTGATGTGGCGAGGAAAAACCTGTCACCGCACCTTCCACCCTAACCAAAAAAAGTTTTAAAGCTAATGTGGAATCAAAACTTCCACATCCCATGAGATTAAATTTATGAGTTTATCTAACGAGTGCAATTAAGTCACTAATTTATATGATTAAATAAGAAAATATTATGCTCATTAAATAAATAAAAAAAAACACAATTAATTAAGGTAATTTATAAGTTATATTAATGTGTATTAAATACAATTTTTAAATTAAAAAAAATTAAAATGAATTTATACACTTTAATCAATGTCTTAATGACACTTGTTCGACAATCTTAAATTTATATCTTTTTTACTCAAACAACGGTTTTATGGACTTAAAAGACGAACCTACACTAAAAGTATAAAAGTAAGAAGTAAGCAACTGAGTTATGACTATATATCATTTTTATTTATTATTTTTTTCTTTTTTACCTAAATGCATTACCATATGCGATATGTCGGAACTTGAATATACTTATTGGGTCAGCCGAAATATAGATATCTTGTATGTGGCCATGTGGGACTAATATGACGATGAGGAATTTGCGCATCCGATTTATGACCAAGAACAAATCAAGAAACGTGGTTCTATTCAGAAAAAAAGTCCGACTTTGGTGTGTATGGGGAAGTGTTAGACACCATGTGCCTGTTTGGATTTGCCTTTGGGTTACCTTTTTTTCTTTCTCTTCGGTGATCATGGTTTCGACCTTTTGGTCAATTAATTCACGGCGTCTAAACATACCGCCACACAGACTCAAGCCAGGTAAAACCTTTCTTATTAAGAGGTTGGATAGGCCACTTCAAAGCTGCTTGCAGCTAGCAGAAATAGAACTCGAGAACTAACATATTTTTTTTCATTATATTCGTTCTTGTGGCTGAGTCTCGTGAACTCAACATGCTGGACCATTTAGATAGTGTTTGCCTTCATTGTTAGGCCCAATATTATGGCCCGGATCTTTTTGATAAGTGATAACATACAAAGACCGATTGAATTTTTTATTTAAGTATTTGGTTTATTTGATGTTATCAAATATTTCCTTTACAAAGTGCAATAAAAAGACCAAATGATGCAAGAATGAGAAATAGATTGAATTTTTATACTTTTGTGTTTTCAGTTTGTTAATAGTCACTCACACGAGCGACATATAGCGTTCTTTGTACTTGGAGATAAGAAAAAATGGTTAATTTGCGGTAAAAATAAAATACAAAGGTTCAAAACTTCGACGTCTCAATAAATTAACGAATTGATTTTAAGTGGTTGGAGGTCTTGAAGATACGGCAGCATCATCAGTTTCTTTAGCAGTATCTTGTGGTGTCTGTAAACCTGAAAATCGTTACACAAATGTCAATATATAAAGACTAATTACGCATAACCTTAAGCTAAAACACTCCGGCACACCTTGATAAGCTTTCAAAAACCAACAAGCTGCTATATATGGATTGAGCTCTTCTCAAGTTGATATAAACATGGCCGGTAATGTTCCCTCGCAATCAAAAAGAAAACTAGGTCCCTTAGCAGGCGTCACAGTTTTATTTGTGAGGGAACATTACCGGTCACACAATCCTTTATATATATAAAAGACTCTATGGCATTTAACTAATAATATCAAATACTTTGATAGAAAGGGGGACATGATACTTGAGTGAATCTTAAAGAACTTAAACTAACCACAATCTGGATACACGACACTTAAAGAGACAATGGAATCTTGAATTCACATGGATGACTGAAAACTGTTTGACTCAAGGTTTTGGTCTGTACATACTAATGGCATCATCTCATCATACCATATGGTCCCTAGTTACAGATCATCTCACATGTCCACACCCATGTCTCTCTTTATGCACATGCATCACCACAACATCATCATAATCAATAACCACATGGGGTGACCAGTGGTCTAGATTTGGTCTCCTAAATGGTTACAGTCCCTGGAAGTCCCAGGTTCAAACCTTGGGGAGAAAATTAATCCCCATGTGGCCACGGAGGTTCACCTACGATGACTCCGGGCTATCCAAAAGGGTAGTCGCCCTAGGATTAGTTGGCTCGCAATGTCAAGTCGAAACCCAGATTAAAAAAAAAAAAAAAAAAAAAAAAAAAAAAAAAAAAAAAAAAATCATCATCATAATCATAAACCCACCATCTGGTGGATATGTCATATATATGTCACATTTTGCAAGCATAACTTTGATAAAAGTAATTTGAGTTATATTTCATATTTAGCTACTACTCAAACAATCCAAAAGTGGCTCATATCATAACATAATGACCTGAATCATTTTGGTTATTTCGAAATTTTGGTCATGATATATTTCTAAAAATATCTAAGATGGAAAATGATTTGTATGCCATGTGTGACCTGATTATTTAAACCAATGGGTATTCTTATTGAGTTATACCGACCTGCCGCAGTCATATAATACTTATAAATATGATACATTCGGATAATGGGAAAGTATCTTACCAGGTTGCCTTGGAGGAACAAATACTAGTCGAGGTGGTGGCGTAGGATAGTCAGATGGACCCGTTTGCTGCGTAGGATAATACATATACGAAGGCGGGTGAACTCCTTGCGCTTGGGGTGATATTGCACCCCTAGGTGTAGGTACTTGTGTGGCGGGTGAATATCCATAGTAATATGGCGCGGACATGGCCATAGATGTTGGTCCATAGTATGGATATTGCATTACCGAATTGTACATTGCCTGTTAAATACACACAAAGTAACTATCAATCATCAAACGAATCAATACACGTCTAGTTTATTCCAAAACTATAAACTTAGTCGAGTACTTACTTGTTGATAAGCGTATTCCGGTGAGTAAGCTGCATATCTGCGAGAAGAAACAATCCAGTAATCATGAGTTATATTGAGCTGATTCTAAGAAACAAAACTATATATGATTGTTTTACATTGGTATCAATGTACAAATTCATTCCAATTCATATACATGTATGTACTTAAACCTGTATAATATCACAATTATATGTTTTCTAAGTATATGTTGCACTTATTAATAATTGTAATCATAAAAGTCAATGTTACGAACATTTTGAGCTTACTTGTTACCAACTCAATGTATCCAGATACATATCTGTTATGCTCTAGCACCACTATATATATTCGTGTCAAAGATTATTGTTATTCATGTGAACAACAATGTAATGATAATATTTAATATTCATTTTGTTGATTAGTAAAATACCAAAATTTACAACCAATTACTACAAAAAATAGTGCTACTTCGCACTTATTTTGCCACGGTATGGTCAACTGTTAGAACTTTTTTTATATGGATAATAATTTTGCTATATTTATAAGTGTCACAAATATTTAAAAAAATAATCCACATATATAAGTGTGTCCAATTATAATAAAGCTACACTTATATGTGTAGCAAATGTTTCCACACTTTTTATTATAAACATTTTTTACAATTTTGCTACACTTATTCAAAAAATATTTCCACACTTTTAACCATAGAAATTTGGATAATATCTCCACACTTATATGTGTAGAAAAATTTGTCACACCCATGAGAAAGTGTGGACTCAATAATTTTACACATTTTTAAACATGGCCATTTGGCCTTTAAAATGTGAAGAATTCAACTAGTTTTTTGTAGTGAATAGACAACGATAGTTTTGGTCTAATTAGCATGTAATCTTTACATGTAGATATACCTACAAAACTTGTGATTTATATATAGGGCAAGAATTACAACTTTAACATGAACTCATTGTATTAATAAGACTTCATATAAATCTGGTCATTCATCTAACTGTTATTTGAAACTAGCAATTTGGCGTACATGTTTATGAACTTGTTGGCATATTTTTTTTTTCTTCTTCTTTTGTTTTAGGGATAATCATTTAACTTGACACATTTTTCATTTTGATGTAACGAATAAATTGTTTTGCAACTTAATTATGGAACTTTTGAATTTCGTCACTTTGGTGTTTTTGATTATGTAAAATGACAATTTTACCCTTATATTTTGTAACCACTTTTGACATCAAAATGTAAAATGATCTTTTACATGAGCAAAACATACCAAAGTGACGAAATTTAAAAGTACACGGATTAACTTGCAAAAAAATTTATTCGTTACATCAAATTAAAAAAAAGTGTTAAGTTAGATACATTTACAAATAATTACCTTTTTAATTTGTTTTACTACTATACTATTAATATGTGTCTTGCAATAATGAACTTAAAACCCTATCTTCAACAAGTTGTATCATGATTTCTATAGTATATATGGTTCAAAAACTTACCCATAGGGAGGGTAGAAAACTGACGATGGCGGAGCAAGCGGTGGTGGTGCTCCGCTATACGACGGTGATGCACCATGTACAGATGTACTACCTTGAAATGCACCATCCCCTTGATTTCCTCCTACATTAGTTTAGAAAGCACAACATATGATTTAATCAACCAAACCATATACACGTATAGTATTTATTAGAGAAATGATATTTCTTTCTACATTGTTTTCCTACTAATCATCCTAATCACAAATTAAATCCTGACACGTGACAAAACTGACGGTTTAGATGAAGAGAGATGATGAGTGAAATACACATGTTAAACTTTATATTGGTAGGATTATAAGTAGAAATATCTAAGTAGGAGGATATAGCAAAACTCTATTTATTATCGTTCATAAAACGGCGATACTTTTTATTTTGAGTTGTCTAAAAAATAGAACCTCGAGAGGGCGAAGATCTTGGCTGGCCTAGAGATGCAATATTGCAATTAGCTCTTCTTCCATCTATCACAGGATTTGGTTCATTACAAGCTCTTTTGGCGGATTCAGCATCTACGTATGTCACCTTTTTAATTAAAAATACAAAAAAAGTTCCATAAATACAAAAACAACCAACAAAATGATATTTCATCATATTTTTATTGTTAATATATATAAGAATTTATGAAACTTACAAATCCGTAACCTTTAGACTTGCCCGTGATCTTATCGGTGATGATAACAGCTTCAAGAATATGACCAAACTGCTCAAAGTACTTACGCATTTCTTCAACCGGTGTCTCCCAAGCAAGCCCTCCAACGAACACCTTCGTAAAAGTTGTGTCACCAAATGGTGATCGATAATGTTGCCCGTACGCCATTACTAACAACAACGTACAATATTTATATATATAACCTTTTATATTGCTCTAATGTACTTGTTCATTAACCTCCATAGATAGTTTTATGAAAGATCATAATATAAGATGTAATGCACAAAAAAGGTATGAAATGTAGTTAGTTCTGGTGGGTGCTTCGGTTTATGGTTGTTGCTAGTTTTAATATTTTATAGGTGATATCAAAGTGTTTACAATATATATCTAATGAATGTGGTTGGAAGAGAGGGAATCTTTGACAGTTGCAAACTAAAATTTGCTGTATACAGTATTAGATTAGATATAGAGGGTTTGGTTTATGGCTTTGTTGTAAGTATTGACAGCTACTTGACTAAATGAGAGGAGTTGGGAGTAGGGTAGGGTTAGGGGACAACATACATAAACATACACATATTACACATATACATTTATAGGGTAAACTATATATCTTTAAAATATCAACTGGTCTCATGGTAAGAAAGTGATATATGCTCAACAATGAAGGTGATACTCAGAATTGAATCTGAGACATTGCTTGCGGATTAACCTCATCTCCTTATCGATAAAACAATTGGCCGGTAAGTATTACACAATATACCTAGGGTATGGTATGATATGCTATTAACTGTTGTCCCTTAGTCGTTTGATTTCCAAAGATATAGAAAAGTTACTGAATATAATCGTGTATATTGATAGATTGAATATCTGTTACATGAACATTCTTATTTATAGATACATAAAGTAATCATCGTGACTGTTCACGAATAGTCACAACTATTCCTTCCAGTAAATACTAAATACCTGTAACCGCTATTCGCTTATTAACTTTATATCTAACGTATCCGGCCCTTAGGCTTTACGCTTATTTCATAACATACTAAATACATATTATAAACCGAGCAATGAATCGCGATTAGGTCCACATTCTCCCCCTTAATCTCGATCGTTGCTTCGTCCTAGATCTTGAACCCCGAGCATCTGCCGCATAGTGACAAACTTTAGCCTTGGTAATGCTTTAGTCAATATATCTGCCCTTTGTAGTTCGCCACTGATGTGTTCCACATTGATGTGTCCATTCTCTACACATTCACGAATGAAATGGTAGCGAATGTCGATATGCTTACTTCTTCCATGAAATACTGGGTTCTTGACGAGTGCTATCGCTGAAACGTTATCAACCTTCAGTGTTATTCTTTCCTCCTTCCAACCCGTTATTTCACTAAGTAGCCGCTTTAACCATAAAGCTTGACATGCTGCTCCAGTAGCTGCCATGAATTCTGATTCACATGATGAGAGTGCTACTGTTGGTTGTTTCTGAGTGCACCAGGTAATAGGTGATTCTCCAAAGTAGAATACTATTCCAGTTGTTCCTTTTCCTTGGTCAGTGTTGATTCCATAACTACTGTCGCTATAACCTGTAATTTTGCAGCCGCCATCTTTTCTGTATATAATACCATGCTCCTTGGTTCCTTTGATATACCGGATTACTTGCTTTATCGCCTTCAAATGGTGATCCTTTGGTTCTTGCATAAATCTGCTGAGTAATCCGACTGAGTAACTTAGATCTGGTCTAGTGTGTAGTAGATACCTGAGACATCCAATTAAACTTCTGTAATAAGTTGCGTCAACTGGGTTTCCATCTTCCGCCTTGACCAACTTAGTTCCCGGGTCCATAGGTATCTTTGTGTCATTACTTTCCATCATACTAGCATCCTGTAAGATCTTGTTGATGTAATCTGTTTGCTTGATTGCAATCTCTCCTCCTGTCTGAGTAACTTCTATCCCGAGGTAATAAGCCAGCAATCCTAGATCACTCATTTCAAATTTGTCTTCCATCTGAGATTTGAACAAGTCTATTTCCTTCTTTGGAGTGCCCGTGATTATCAGATCATCAACATAAACTCCAACTATTAGTGTGGACGTCTTACTTCTCTTTGTATAAACTGCTTGTTCGAGATTACATTTCTTAAAGTCCAATGACCTTAAGGTTTGATCAAGCTTCATATTCCAAGCTCGTGGTGCTTGCCTTAAACCATATAGTGCCTTTGAGAGCTTGTAAACTTTCAGGTTGTGTAACATAGACTTCTTCCTTCAATTCTCCATGTAAAAATGCTGATTTGACATCCAGGTGATGTACTTGCCATCCATGGTATGCAGCCAGTGCTAAGATTAAACGAACTGTCTCAATGCGTGCAACTGGTGCAAATACTTCGTCGAAGTCTATTCCTTGTTCTTGCACATATCCTTTTGCTACTAGCCTTGCTTTGTATTTGATGATTTCTCCTTTCGCATCCCTCTTGGTCTTAAAAACCCATTTGAGTCCTATTGCCTTATGATCTGTAGGCAAAGTAGTAAGAGTCCATGTGTTATTCCTGTTAATTGAATCCAGTTCTGTTTCCATGGCCTCAACCCATTTCTTATCTGTTGATGCTTCCCTGTAGTTACGTGGTTCCTCTTCCATAAGTAGAAGACTTTCAGTTTCAACTACCGGTGCACATGAATATACTTCATTCAAATCTTTGAAACCTCGTACTGGTGTATCATCAAATCTTTCTTCTGAGTTCCTTAATGAAGTAATAGTAGCATGTTCCTCCTCTGAGTGTGGGTTGTAAGTATATGTAGGTGGGGTAACTGGAGAGTTTGGAGTAGTAGTTGGTTCCTGATCCTGATAAGCATTTCCTTCCGAGTTGACTGATGTAGAATTTCCATCGTCGATTCCTCCTACTACAAAGCTTGTCCTATCGGAGTCTTGTGTACTTGTTTCCTCTCTGCTGTTATCCCATTTCCATGGTTTTGTTTCCATAAACTTCACATCCCTGCTCACATGTTTCTTCTTCTTTTCTGGATCATATAACCTATATGCTTTTGATCCTTCCTCTACACCTAAGTGAATCATGGGTATACTTCTATCATCCAGCTTCTGTAAATGAGGTATTGTTACCTTGGCATAAGCTGTGCACCCAAATATCCTTAGTTTTTCCAGATTAGGTTTTCTGTTGTAGAGTGCCTCATATGGAGTCTTATCCACCAGGGCTTTTGTAGGAACCCTGTTTCGTATGTAGACGGCGTGTCTGACTGCTTCCGCCCAAAAGTTTAGTGGCAACTTCATTGCCTTCATCATACTTCTAGTTGTAGATAACACTGTTCTATTTCTTCTTTCAACAACTCCGTTTTGTTGTGGTGAGTAAGGTGCTGTTAACTGTCGTGCTATTCCATTTTCCTTGCAGTACTTGGTGAATTCATTAGATGTGAACTCACCTCCTCTGTCTGTTCTCAGCATCCTTAATTTTGTCCTCATTTCCATTTCAACCTGTTGTTTGAATTCCTTGAAAGTGTTAAATGTCTGATCTTTCGATGTCATAAAGTAGGCCCACATAAAGCGTATACAGTCGTCCACTAACAAGAAAATGTATTGCTTTCCGAAGTGTGTGGCTGGGGTTATAGGGCCACATAGGTCTCCATATACTAAATCCAAAGGTTTCTTCGATCTAAACTTTGCTTGACTTGGGAATGGAGTCCTACTGTGTTTTCCTAATAAGCAGGCATCACAAATCTGTCCTGCGTGATTTATCCTTGGTATTCCTTCCACTAGATTCTTTCTTGTCATTTTGTTGATGTCTTCAAAGTTTAGATGACCTAATCTAGCATGCCACAACCATGCTTGGCTATCTACATTTGCTAGGAGACATATGGGTGTTCCTATCTTCAGTTTGATGCTGTAAAGTCTGTTCTTTGATCTTTCAGTCTTTATCAGCAGCTTCTTGTAATTGTCATGTAAAGTTAGTTGTTTTCCTTCTATGACTACTTTATACCCGATCTCCGTGAGTTGTCCTAGACTTAGTATGTTGCTCTTAAGGTTTGGAATGTAGTATACTTCTGATATAATCTTCTGTTCATGATTCCTACATTCTAATAAAAAAGAGCCTTTTCCTTTTATTTCTACATACGATCCATCTCCAAAACGAACACGTCCTGTTAAGTTTTCATCAATATCCCTGAAGTGACTTTTTGTCCCCGTCATGTGGTTGCTTGCACCATTATCTAAATACCAGATGCTTTCATCTGTTGTAGCATACTTTTCGGGTTGAAATTGTCCTTCATTTAACAGTAATTCTTCGCGTTCAGTTTTGTGTGCCATTAATAATGATGGCTCTTCGTCTTCTTGGATAAGGTTTGATTGTTCCTGCATTGTCAACAGTTGATTGCAATCTTTTCTGAAATGTCCAAATTTTCTACATATTTGACATTGTACTTTGCTCATGTCCCTCACTTGCTTATTCCATCTTGTGTTTGTTCTTGCCTTGTAAGTTGAGCCTTCCTCTTTCGAGTCGTGTTTATTTCTGTTGTTTTGCCAGTTTCCTCGTGAAGAGTTTGATCTACCGCGTCCGTGATTGCCAAAACGACTTCCTCTTCCTGAGTGTTCGCCTTATGCAAATAGTAAATTTTCCTGGCTTTCTTCACGTCCTCCTTTTCGGAGTTTTATTCTTTCCTCAAATGCTTTGAGTTTTCCAATGATCTCGTCTAAGGTAACCTCGTCTAGATCACTGTTTTGTTCGATGGATGCCACAATTTGGATGAACCGATCCGGCATGGAATCCAAAAGTTTTCGTACCAGTAGCGGTTGATCCAAAGTTTTTCCTAATTCTTCTGCCTTGGTGGCATAGCCGTTTAGTTTAGCGGTAAAAGCATCCAACGTATCGTCCTCCCTCATTTGGAGTGCTTGAAATCCAATCATCAAAGATTGTAAGCGTGCTTTCTGTACTTTATCTGCACCGACATGTCTCTTTTTTAACGCCTCCCAGAGTTCCTTCGTAGTCTTCGCAACTTGCAGTATTACATCTTCGGTCAATGCTTCGTATAAGAAGGCAATCGTTGCCTTATCCTTTTTCTCATCCGGTTGTGCATCGGCCTTTGGTTCTATCATCTCCCATAATCCATTTGCCTCAAGTATAACTTTGATTTGAATGGCCCAAACGGTGTAATTCATCGGTTTCAAAACGGGGCATTGATAGTGAGAGATTGGTGCAACGGGTTTTTGTGTTACTATGGCGTCATCACCAGACATAGTTTCTATTCGTATGATCTTCACTGTCTAAAAATATTAGGGTCTTCCTGAGTGTTGTGGATATCCGAAAGCAATTCCTTTTAAAGAATCGTTGTTAGAGAGAAGCGTCCTTCCGTTGTCGATCTGGTAAAAGTGTTGTAACACCCAAATGGTAGATTGTGTATTTCTTTCAAGAAATATAATTCCAAATAGAAGCCCAAAAAATCGTAATTCCTTGTCGGCCCAAAGATAAATAGTCCGGTTAGTTTTGATGAAGCCCAAACCGTGTGCTCCTCTTCCTTTTGTGTCGTTCCTTAGAACCGTTCCCACAAAAGTAAAATAAAACCCATATATGGTTTTTTTCTTTTCCTCCTGTGTCATTTGTGAACTGCTCCCACAAGAAGTTTTCTTGATTAAATCCCAAAATTGATGGGTTTTTCCTTTTGTGTCGTCTTCAACAGCCGTTCCCAACAAAAGTGTTATTCCCCAAATCAATTAAAAACGAAGCCCTAATATTCGCAGGTGTTGATTTGGTTTCAATGGATTCCTTCAATCGGTTTATTCCTCTTTCAGGAGTGGGATTGAAGTGGTTTCTTTCGGATTGTAATTCAAGTAAGTTTTCTTCTTCCTGTTACCGTAATTCCACCCTCGTAGATTTTCTGGTTGGCGTAATGATTCTTCCGGTCACAGTGTTTGGAATAAAAGAGCCTGATTGCTCTGGTACCAATTGTTGTCCCTTAGTCGTTTGATTTCCAAAGATATAGAAAAGTTACTGAATATAATCGTGTATATTGATAGATTGAATATATGTTACATGACCATTCCTATTTATAGATACATAAAGTAATCATCGTGACTGTCCACGAATAGTCACAACTATTCCTTCCAGTAAATACCTGTAACCGCTATTCAATTATTAACTTTATATCTAACGTATTCGACCCTTAGGCTTTACGCTTATTTCATAACATACTAAATACATATTATAAACTGAGCAATAAATCGGGATTAGGTCCACATTAACTACTGTATTAGTTTGTCCGGGTCTATGAGTTATTTGTGTCAACGAACATTTTTCATCAACAGAATGAAAATAATAAACCTAAAGGACAACTCATCTATACGATATAGGGTCGAGTTGAACACTCTTAATCCTTATAAAAAAAATTAGGTTCTTTTAACTATCTTTTTTTCAAAACTAATATGAGTACTACATTTTAGCCATTGCTAGTTTTAATATTTTATAGTTGAACTTGCTACATGATGATTATTCAACAACTATGATTGTTGGTTATAAATTCTCTACTCCTCATCAACCCTTGTTCATAATTGAAGTTGGATTGATTACTGCAACCTACCAAGCTTGCCTGCCTTGCCATAACAATATTATTCCAAATGTATATTTTAAAAACTGAAAATTAAATTATAACAGCTAATTTAGTTCTCATAGACAGATGTGTTGCTCTATTTTATTAGTACATACAACCAGAACAAGCCTTGGATAAATTATTTAATGTAATAATTAAGTAAATCTCAATGATTAAAAGAAATTAAAGACCTAATCATAACATTCCCACATGACACCCCTTCCAATAAAAATGCCAACTTTCATACTTTAATCACATCGATATTTTTGTCCAAGTGTTGAAATGATCAACCATTGCATCATTCCTACTGTACACACGCATACACAAACAAAAATATAAATATGTATCATTTTATAAAGTTAAGGACTAAGATCATATGTTGAATAACATAATTTCGATATATTGTAGATAGTTTTGAAGATATGCTGATGTTGATTTGAGTGGTAAGAAGCTTGAAAAATTGATACTAGTTATGTCATTATATAAATAGGTACTTCATTCAATTCGTCTCGTATTACAAGTTCACTTTCAAATTACACGTAATTTTAAAAATTCTCGCTAATAACTACATTTTTTACCAATCAAATATATCTCTACCCACATTAAATTGTCTTTTGACTGATTAAAATATGAAAGTGGACAAGTATTCTAAGACAATAAAAACATTAACTTACAAATTGGACGGAAGGAGAACCAAATATACATCGATAGACATATAACAAAACTTTCGAACACGAGAGTATTATTTCAGATACTAACTTTACAAAAATTCAGGTGACAGTTTTCAAGACTTACAACATGTTCAGGTTATCAGAGAGGACGAGTTCTTTCACTAAGATAGTAAGATGTACACGGCTTAACCGAAAAATCAATGTCATCCATTTCTACACTTTTCCTAACCACCCTCAAATATGTATTTAGTAAGGTTTGAAGCATATAGCTATTTCAAACGTAATTACCACGTAATTCAAAACTTTCATTCAAATTTCTTATATAATCTGAATTCTTTTACTTGGGCTATGTTTGGCGAAGGGCTTATGAGGGCTTATAAGGGCTTGGGCTTTTAAAATAAGTCGACTTATCAAATAAGCCTCGTTTGTCACACAGGTTTATGGAGGCTTATGGCTTATAAAATAAATAAGCCATAAGCCTCCATAAGCCCAAGCTCATAGAAAGGGGCTTATAAGGGCTTATGACTAGTTAAATTACTTAAATACTCTTAAAAATATAATGAATTATCATATAAAAGATGGAAATGTATGTGAAATTAATTTGATGTATTTTCATGTGATTTTACATTATTAAGTTTCAGCTTCAACTAATTCGCCAAATAGCTTTATAAAAATATAAGCTTCATCTTTCGGCTTATAATATAAGCCTCAGCCCCAGCCCTAGCCCTAGCTACAACCCCAGCCCCAGCTAGGGGTGTTCATCGGTTCGGTTCTCGGTTAATTGGTTTATTCGGTTCGGGTTGTTCGGTTAAAAAAAAATTTTGAGTCATAACCGAAAACCGAACCGAACCGAAGTTCGGTTCGGTTATGGGTCAAAACCGAAAACCGAAATTTTGTACTTGAATATTGAACAACATTTATATTTGCTCTAATATTGAACCATAACAGTCTTGCATACACATATTGATATGTATGTCAAATGATTAAACCTAGAGAATAGAACATACATCATCCAGATACATAAACTTTCCTAAGAAATAACTAATCATAGCACATGACCCCATGACGGTATGCCAAAATATATGCAAAACGACATACCTAGACAAGTTTTAACATCTATTGAACACAAAATACCCTAACATCATAGAACCTAGGGTTAGTCAAGTTATATTTTTTTAATTAATATATAAAAAATATTAAATATTAATTATAATTCGGTTTTCGGTTCGGTTCGGTTGTCAATATGCTAAACCCATAACCGAACCATAAACCGATTAAAATGTTCGGTTCGGTTCGGTTAAGAATTTGGTTCGGTTATTTTCGGTTCGGTTCGGTTTCGGTTTTCGGTTACTGCGGATATTACCCGATCCATGAACACCCCTAGCCCCAGCCCCAGCTCATTTCGCCAAACATACCCTTGATGTAATTGAAGTGATTGAATCACAACTACATTGCAAACACCAAATGTTTGCCTTGCTGTATTCAAATCTTAATTTGGACCTAAGAAAGTTATTGGTTTGTTTCAAGTTCGTTTAGGCCCAATCTTAGGTCTTGTTAAGCCTGTTGGATATACTTCAGTTTTAAGACCTTGGAAAGCTCAATTTCAAAGCCCAGTCTTACGCATTGTGCTATTGTGGTACAAATATATTGATCACTACATTGGCCCAACGCTTTAAATTGTTTGGTTATTTCAGTATACTACTATCCTTTGTTTGAGTAAAAGTATGATTACATGTAAAGGTAATGTGAATGCGTATATTTTTTTTGTATGATATACGATAGAACACATTTTAGGTTTGAAGGTTTGTAGAATTTTCGTGTTTGAAGATCAGGCCTTGGACGTGGCTAGGCTTAAACATTTTCCGCGCTGGTCATTCTAGAGACCGGGTCTTGTTCATGTCTATGACCCTTGAGTTGATAATTTGAGTGCCTCTATTGATTGGAATTTTTGTTAATGCAATGGAATCTCTAAAAATGAAAATTTGAAATGTTCTAATCTTTATATAGCTGCCATATTTTACAATGTTGGAAGTGATCATACCGCTATCCGCTATAAAATTATATAAACTTCTGCATGATTTCGGACCGAATTCAAAGTTAGGTGATGATCAAGTTAGTTATTGGAGTGTCAAAAGGTCAAGTTATAAAGCTGACATAGATCCGAATGAAGCTGCATATTCCTAGTACCTTCAATTATTGTATTTATTTATGAATCTTTTAAGGCAACGTTATTTGCCTTACAAGAAATCAAATCTCCATTAATGTTATAACAAAGTTACTAACTTGCTTTCCAAATCAATAGAGTACGTACATGTGGTGTGATCTCCATTTGATTTGCATGATTTCATTTCTCATGTCACTTTCTTTATTCCTAACCATCCCTCGTATATCTCATGCATACATGACACGTGCATATGACAAACCCACAGAATATCGATCCTAAAACGCGCTACTATTTGTGTTAGACTAAGCCCTTTTGTCACTCGTGAGCCATATATGACAAATTTTGTCACTCGTGATCCCATGTACATGGGGTGTTTGTCACACGCCACCAAGGCTCAAACCAGAAGGCAAAGGTGATGGTGGTCACCACTGGCATTTGTGTCAAGTGAGTAAATTTTATTATTGTTTACTTGATTTGTGATTGTGTCTGAGGTATTTTGTAGGGTATGTTTGTGTAAAGTGGCTATTTTAAAAAGGTGGCGGGAGTGGTGACAACTACGGGTGAAAAGTGAAGGGTGTGAAAAAAAAGAGAAATCTGAGATAGGTTAACCGGTGTGACCATTACTTCTGGTCTTAGACGTTATTTTGTAGCCTTCGGGCTTTATTATTTTATAGGCCTAGCTCATTTATCTTTGGATATTCTATAAATCCAAAAAATTATTAAAGTAATATTTAATTAATGAATTGGCAAACAAATTATTATTTTAATATGATATCAAAGCCAAAAGATTTTCAAAAAAAACCGACCCTCTATTCTCTCTTTTCTTACACTAGCAGGGTACCCGCGCGTTGCAGCGGCGGATACCTGAAATAAAAATTTTCGATGAATCATGTATTTTAGTTTATTATGTTCTTTTTGACAATTTAAATTTACGGATATCAATAATTTCGTTTATCCCGTGCCCGTTCAGGCTCGAGCCCGTTTGGCCCGTGTCCGTTCGGGCTCGAGCCCTTTTGGCCCATTGCCCATTCGGACTTGAATATTTGTATAAGTGCTTTATTATTTGTATTAGTGACATTTAATAATTGTGTTTGAGTTGGTTGTATAATATGCTTGATAAGTTGTATTTCTTAAGTAAATGTTGTTTTAATAACTACATTAATTGTATTTATTGACCAGTTAATTAATTGACTACATTAAATATATTGAACACGTTAATTGTGTTTTAATTATATTTCTTACAATAGTAAGCAATGTTGAATTAGTTGTACTTTGAGATTAAAAACTTGTAATTGTATTTAATGTTAGAAAATGTGTTTTAATTACTTGTACTTTTAGCTTTATAACTTGAATTGTTGAATTTTAAGAGTTTTTAATTTATGTAGGCTTTAATGATTTATAAGATGGTAAGATAAGTACTTTTTTTTTTTTTTTTTCCTACTAAAAACCGACCTTCTCTTCCCTCTTCTTCTAGCAATAACAATATTTGGTTCGAGACTTTGTTTCACAGTATCTTTTGTTTAAGGACATTATATCCGCTTGTTGTGGCATGTCGACCAAAACAGAAACGAAGGAAGAAAAAAAAGAGA
>CP139509.1:502101620-502126746 GCA_021014915.2 Artemisia tridentata subsp. tridentata
GATACTTTGGGGTTTATGGCGAGACAAATGAGTGTTTTCATGGCCAACTTGACGGAAGAGCACGACAAGTGGATGTGGCTGCAAAAGATCTACTTTTAGAATACCAGGTGGCTAACAAAAAAGAGCTCGCAACAATATCAAACGAAATAAAGGAAAGAGGTTCATGGGTGAAACCACAACTAGAACAGTTAAACTTAAAACTGATGCGCATCGTCGCAAAAAGAAAGGGGTAGGGCAAGTTGGCAGTTTGACTTGAATCATGAATGGGGAAAGAAGGGGAGCATTGGGGGGGGGGGGAGGGGGGGGGGGGGGGGGGGGGGGGGGGGGGGGGGGGGGCGCCCGACCCCCCGAAATTTTTTTTGCGATGTAGAGGGTATATAGTTTTCGTGTAGAAAAATTTCGGTATATTCGGTTTCGACCCCCTATTTTAATTGTGAAATTTCGGTATATTAGATCCCGACCCCCCACTGAAGTTGGTCCAGCTTCGCCACTAATGGGGAGGTCTTATTATCAGGTGCTCGAGTAGAATGTTATGCGGCCTCTCCGTTGGAAGCCGAAGCCAAAGCTATCATGTGGCTATGACTCATGCTCAAAGTAGAAATTTCCATAATGTAGTTTTCGAATTAGACTCCATGTGCCTAGTTAATGCACTTCACACTCGATCTGCTCTTCATCAAATAGCGTGCTTGTTTTCGCAAATCTTAGTCTCTTCTCAAGCTTTTAGTACGTGTAATTGGTCGTTTGCTAAAAGAGAGGGGAATATGGTCGCTCATAACATTGCTACATGGGGAATAGGGCGCAATGAAGATATAGTCTTAGATGATAGAGTCCCAGATTGTACTTTTTTCGAGTGACCAACGATGTACTCTTATCTCGTGTTTGAATGAAATCTTTACTCTTATATCGAAAAAAAAAAAAAAAAAAAAAGAAAAGAAAAAAAAAAAAAAGAAGAAGATATGTTTGGCACCATGGCGGAACTATTAAAGGCAGGAAGGGGTCCCGACCCTTTCAAAAGTTGTGACATATAATGTAATTACAGTAAAAACTCTATAAATTAATACTCAATAAATTAATAACCTCGATAAAATTAATAATTTGTCTAGTCCCAATTAGAGACCAATATAAATTTGGACTCCAATTGATAAAATAATAAGATAATAGTGTTTTTGAAACCACAATGTATATATATTGGTTCCAACAAAACTATAAATTAATAATTATTAAAAAAATTCACAATTTCTTCAATGCCTTGAATGCCTTGAATTCATAAAATGTTAATTAGAACTTGTTTTTCTAATTTATTTTTCATCTCTAACTAGTATATTTGATATGAAAATTTAAAGGTCATACGTAAAACCTCTTTAAATTAATAAATTATTAATTTATTAATATAATAATATCTCATTAAATTAATAAAATATCTCGATACCAACATCATTAATTTATAAAGGTTTTACTGTAGTTTATGTTTTAGAGGTTATAACCAATATGCTATACATGGCTTGTTTCATGCCGGTGTTTCCCTTATCATATTTTTCTTTTATCTACCATGTATCTTCGTTTAAAAAAAAAATATGCTTTTCACTTTAAATAAGTTTGGTTATTTCAAGATTTCCATGTGCATGTCAGATTATTCGAATAAAATTTAATTACAAAGAAGGGCATTTTAAACTTCGGTAAATTAAAGAAATTTCCATAATGTAGTTTTCGAATTAGACTCCATGTGCCTAGTTAATGCACTTCACAATCGATCTGCTCTTCGTCAAATAGTGTGCTTGTTTTCGTAAATCTTACTCTCTTCTCAAGCTTTTAGTACGTGTAATTGGTCGTTTGTTAAAAGAGAGAGGAATATGGTCGCTCATTGAAGTAAAACCTTGCAGGCAGGTCCCACTTCTATGTTTCGTCCTCCGGACTGATTCCTTTGGACCTTGCTTGCTCCTATACACATGAAGAACACGCGTTAGGCTCGCCCCGGGTTTTATCCCAGGACCAACCTCCGGCGTGAGAATGAGTATTGGGTGATTATGATATAAATAGTGATATGAGAGTAACAGTAGTAGGTGTCAAATTGAATGCGTGTCATAAATGAGGTGTGGGTATTTATACTACCCACACCTACTGTACCTATTTACCTTGGGACTAAGCGAGTTGACCTATGCCTGACCTATTAAGTAGGTGTCAGGCCATGTGGGGAACACAATCCCGAGAAATCTGGGATGTCAGTGGCTGATGAGACTGCTCACTGTAGATGGCGGCGGTCCGCTCCGTAGGTGTGTCCGAAGGTGAGACGTCAGTCCGGACGGAACATGACGTCCGGATGTAAGTATGGTTCGGACGGAGTATGGCGTCCGGACACATACACCAATATCGCTCATAACATTGCTACATTGGGAATAGGGTGCAATGAAGATATAGTCTTAGATGGTAGAGTCCCAGATTGTACTTTTTTCGAATGACCAACGATGTACTCTTATCTCATGTTTGAATGAAATCTTTACTCTTATATCGGAAAAAAAAAAAAATGTTTGGCACCATGGGCGGAACTATTAAAGGCAGGAAAGGGTCCCGACCCTTTCAAAAGTTGTGACATATAATGTAAGTAGAGTAAAACATCTATAAATTAATACTCGATAAATTAATAACATCATTAAAATTAATAATTTGTCTAGTCCCAATTAGGGACCGATACAAATTTGGACACAATCGATAAAATAATAAGATAATAGTTTTTTTGAAACCACAATGTATATATATTGATTCCAACAAAACTATAAATTAATAATTACTAAAAAATTTCACAATTTCTTCAATGCCTTGAATGTCTTGAATTCATAAAATGTTAATTAGAACTTGTTTTTCTAATTTATTTTTCATCTTTAACTAGTATATTTGACATGAAAATTTAAATGTCATACGTAAAACCTCTTTAAATTAATAAATAATTAATTTATTAATATAATAATATCTCGCTAAATTAATAAAATATCCCTGTACCAACATCATTAATTTATAAAGGTTTTAATGTACTTTATCTTTTAGAGGTAAATAGTTATAATCAATATGCTATATATGGCTTGTTTCATGCAATTGTTTCCCTTATCATATTTTTCTTTTATCTACCATGTATCTTCGTTTAAAAAAAATATGTTTTTCACTTTAAATAGGTTTGGTTATTTCATGATTTCCATGTGCAAGTAAGAGATTTATTCGAACATTAAACTTTTAATTCAACAAAGAAGGGCATTTTAAACTTCCAGCATCCGACTATCATCAAACTTTGACTTCAAAACTAAAAACCTTTGAACAAACCTAGATAAACACCCACCAACCAATTAAAACTAAACTTTGACTTTTAAAAGCCTTAGAAATCCTAACAAAACAAATCTACCGTATCAAACTTAAAAAGACGAAATAAGATTAAGATCATCAAACAGATCCTAAATCTTTAATTTCAAAAACCCAAAAAAAAAAAAAAAAAACAAAAAAAACAAAAAACATAAACCTCCATCGTGATGAAGAAAGGATATATATCCTTTTGCTTTTAATATCTTGTATTGAAGATAGTTTATGCTTCTAGCGTAGCTAACCGCTTATTTATGTCTTCAATTCAGATTCTTCAGAAATTCCTAAGTCGGAGAAAAAGAGATTTTTCCTAGTTACTAGAGATAAACAAGTTTTTTCCGAATCAATTCGGTTTCGTTGAGGACTGTTATGAAGAATATTAACTATGGATTTTGATTGACTTGTTTTAGATCTTTTACTCTTCAAGGATTTTGTAGAGCAACAATTGATCTTTCTATTTATTCAAATGAATTTTGATGTCTAATCTTTAGAGTAAGGATTTGGATTTAGATTAAAATTTGAAATTTAATTGGATGTGGGAGAGAAAAATACATTATACATAAACATATTATTATTTTAAAACGTTATATATGAATATAAAAAAAAAAAAAAAAAAAAATCGGAAGAGATTACAACATTGTGACGAGATTGTCTTGGTTATAGATTGAGTCCTATTTTTAAATGCTATGTATGTTAACCAAACAAACTTTTTGACTTTAAAACTTATCAGTTAGGTTAAAAATCTCAAAACAAACGGCCCTTAAATGGAATTCGTATATAAATGGATGTTAATCTATTTTCTTAGTGTAATACTCATAATATTGGGAGCGGATCTAGTGAGAAAATTAAATGAAAATGAGAAAAAAACTCTAGTCACAAAATTCAAATAAGAAAAAAGAAATAATTGGAAATAATGCATATAAAATTTGGTTGCTGTTCCTTCTCATTTTATCATGTTAATTATATTTCTCATTTGATCCTTACTCTAATAATATACACAATCATAAAATAGATTGGTCCTCCCATTTGAACTTAAATTTTTTAACTCTGATCTTTAATTGTTTTTTTGTTTTTGACTTAGATAAAATTTTTAATGAAAACTTGAAATAACCATTTTCTTATTTAATTTTCCCATAAATTATTAATACCAAAACAAATTTTCTTATTTGCCATGTGTAAATATTTTGAAATGGTCATGCAATTTTTTGAAAAATAGACGTTTTACCGATTTGAGTATGTGTGATATGATTTTAAACCTCGTGAATTAGTCCGCTTAAAATGTCAGAAATCATAGTTATCATTAATTTATTTTTAATAATTGATACTCATCAGTTCATGGTCAAAATTTTGTCGAAAGTCTACAATAAGAATGTCATTATCATTGGAAGTTTCGAACCAGACTAAAATAATTTACACTCCAAAGAATAATGTATATAACCCGTATATATTTTTAAACTTTTGTGCTATGCTTATTACTACCTTCAACCTATTCTGAGTTCATTTCTCTAAGAAAAAGAGGTGTTTGTAGTGTTGTCGTCATTATCAATGAGTTCGAAACCAGAAAACAAGCCACATGCCGTGTGCATACCAGTCCCAGCACAAGGACACATTAACCCGATGCTAAAACTCGCTAAAATCCTCCATTCCAAAGGCTTCCTCATCACCTTTGTCAACACCGAATTCAACCACCAACGTCTCCTTAAATCTAGAGGCTTAAACGCCCTCGACGGCTTCTCTTCCTTTCGTTTTGAGTCCATTCCTGATGGTCTTCCAACGCCTGAAAACTTGGACTCTACACAAAATGTTTATGATATATGCAAGTCTATACAAGAAAACTGCTTAGCTCCGTTTAAGAAGCTTATTGCTAGGTTAAATGACTCGTTTTCGCCTGTGACTTGTATCGTGGCGGATTTGCTTATGGGGTTTACTCTCGATGCTGCGAAAGAACTTGGTATACCTGCGTGTATGTTTTGGACTGGTGGACCTGGTGCTCTTTTATGTTATGAAAAGTATCCAACTATTATGGAGAAGGGTTTGATGCCTCTCAAAGGTAATCTTAATAGTTTTTGTTTTTTCTATTTCCGTTTATCTTTTATTAGCTATTTTTACAAAATATCAGACTTAGAGACAAGAACATGTAAACAATGACAAATTGAATTTTATGGGCTCGGTATCTAATATACGAAATCTTCACAATAAAATGTACGAAACAATAATAGACCAATTTTTCTAACAAAATATTAGCCAATTATCGCAAAAAAATTGTAGCTATAATTCCTGTTAATCAATGTATTGTATCTCTTTTTTGTACGTATTGCTACAGTTATACTAAATGATAATAGTAACATCAACAATTCCAGAAATTGAGATCGGACTATTTATAGAAATTGTGTTACTGTGTTAGCTAATAAGGGTCTTAAAGTATATAACTAGTATGTCTTATTGTTGCTGCATACCATATGTTAGAAGTTAAAAAGAAAAAAACAAAATGGTTTGTTGATAATGTTTTGAGTTGAATATGATTTTGATGCCATAAAATGCGTCAAACATGATAATAAGAAAAATGAGAATTTGAGATAGTTACTGTCTAGTAATAATGTTTCCAAATCATAGTTATATCAGTTTTGATTATAGCTAAATTTCTTGATATGTTTGTGCTGTTTTGTTCACAACGTATTTAGACGTTTAGCTGATCAACAACCATAGTATAGTGATAATGTTCCTTGGCATATAAGCTGATAACCAATCTGTTGTTGTTTGAGACCTTTTTTGATAATTTGCAGATCCGAGTTATGTAGTAAATGGGTACTTGGATACAATCGTAGACTGTATACCAAACATGACGGGCATCCGTCTAAGAAACATTCCTCCTTTCATTAGAATTATCAACCCTGGTGACAACTTTATGGTGGAGTTTACAAATGAACAAGTTGAAAAGGCCAAAACATCATCGGGTATAATTTTGAACACTTTCGATGAGCTAGAACATGATATTTTGGAAACCCTTTCTTCATTATTTCCATCATGTTTTGGACTCGGACCTCTGCATTTACTCGAAAACAACATTGTTGATAAGTCTTTAGCATCTATTGGGTCAAACCTTTGGAAAGAAGAGCCCGAATGTTTAAAGTGGCTAGATACAAAAGGGCCATCCTCGGTTGTTTATGTTAACTTTGGTAGCATTGTTGTCATGACACCTCAACAACTAGCCGAGTTTTGTTGGGGACTTGCTAATAGTAATCATTCATTCTTGTGGATAATACGACCTGGTATGGTTAGTGGTGAGACAGCACTTCCACAAGAGTTTTATGACAAGATAAGTGGACGAGGGATGTTAGCCGGGTGGTGTCCTCAAGAACAAGTTATAAATCATCCGTCAATTGGAGGGTTTTTGACGCATAGCGGATGGAATTCAACTATTGAAAGTATATCAAGTGGAGTACCAATGCTTAGTTGGCCATTTTTTTCAGACCAATTCCCAACTTGTTGGTTGAGTTGCACAAAATGGGGAATCGCTATGGAGATTGACAATGATGTAAAAAGGGACGATGTCATGAAGCTAGTGATTGAATTGATGCCTAAAGATAAAGGGAAGGAGATGAAGAAGAATGCCATTAGTTGGAAAAACAAGGCTCATGAGGCAAGCAACGCTCCATCTGGTTCTTCCACGGTTAATTTGGAGAAACTAATCCATCGACTAAAGGCGGCCTCATCAAAATGATCATTATGTTTGGTGTCTTTAAAAGGCATCTCTTGATGGCATGTTTGCCATAAAAGTTAATGTTTGTTGCATTTGGATCTGTATTTCAACCCTAGTAAACATTTAAGTTATTCTAAAATTTGATAACTTATGAATATGTTACATATGATTCATGATTTAAAACATAGCATAAATCAACTTGTTAACCTACAGTTAAGTGTCTAACAAGTGTAAAACAGAATGTAATGAAGTAAGTGGATGCAAGCTGTATTTACTATAGGAAACAGGTGAATGGATGATGTTTAATTGTTTTTCCTGTTTATTTGTGAAGATCAAGTCTTTAATTAATTCATATATACGCGGCCTAAGCGGGTTATTTTATGACCTATTCTGTGGCCACCCTAGATGTAAGAATATTTAGTGTGTTTTGAACCTGAAATCTCTGGCCACCCTAGATGTAAGAACAGCATGATAACTTACCACAAAGTCACTTTGACGATGGTTATAGGTTTATTTTAGTCAATTCACTCAAGTAATGTAATGTAGGTCAACTCTAATTAAGAAGACAAAAATGGAACCATGAAACAAGTTACAACTGGTATAGGTGCCAAACGAACCTTCCTGTTCATGCAAGCTATACTTATCCACAAATCTATCAATCCATATATATCAAATAAATATTGTGAAAGTGTTTACTCCCTCCGTCTTATTTTATAAGTTCATGTTTGACAAGTCAATGTCTTTTTTCATAGAGTTTGACCGTAATTATTATTTTTTTTCGTGTTATATACTACTAGTAATACTTAATAAAAAGTATACCAATAAAAATACATTTAAAACACAAATCAATTTATATATTTTGTATCAAGTATTATATAACACGAAAAAAATAATTACGGTCAAACTCTGAAGAAAAAGACTTTGACTTTTCAAACATGGACTTATAAAATAGGACAGAGGGAGTATTTGATATTTATGTTGAAATAAATTTGTATCTGTCGTTAAAGTGTGACAAAAGACTTGCGATAATTATCCTTAAGGTGTGAGAGGGTTTAGGTTTAAGAGTGACCAAATGGTAAGAATACCAGCCTTTTAAAGTGGAAGTCATGGGTTCGAATCTAACGGGGAGAAAATTAATCTTCTTGTGGCCACGGAGGTTCACCTACGCTGACTCCGGGCAATCCAAAAAGAGTAGTTGCCCTGGGATTAGTGGGCTCGCAATTTCGAAAAGGAAACCCAGGTATACAAAAAAAAAAAAAAAAAAAAAAAAAAATCTAGAATTGAAAAAGAGGGTTTTGTTTGGTTTGAGTATGTGCGACGGTTGATTCAAACCCTGTAGATTAGTTGATAAAAAGTGTTACTTTTTACAGAGACGAAAGTAAAATTTTGGGCACTAAAGTTACAAGTTTACCATTAATTAAGATTAAATAAAATATTTCCATATATGAGCTTATAATACAATCTTAAGCAATTCTATAAATTTCGTTTAGTAGTATTAGGTTTTAGCTTTTGATGTACTTAAAAAGGTCACTTTATATACGAAATATTAATCAAAGAAAATTAACCCAATTAATTTTTTTAGAACTTTTTCGACACGAATTCAGGTAACCAACTTTTCTCTTTCGGCTCGCAATATTTTTGCATATAAAATGTAATATTATATGATATTAAGTCCGAAAAGAAATATATATGTTCCCCTTTTCGAAGTTGCATGAACCTAAATTCTTGAAGCCAACAAGAGGTTAACCACTAAATAAAATAATTGTAGAACGGAATTCACGATGCACTTAAAATATTGTTAATATTAAATAAGTTGTAACATTCCAATAATTACTAGCTAAATATTTTCCCATGCATGTTCTGTTGGGCTAATGTCTGACCCGAGCCCATGGGCAGCAGCAGCCGACCCAAGCCAATTGGGGAATGTCGGTTAATAGAGTTGTAATAGGATTAGGAAAGCATGTTTTCTATTCCCTATAAATACATAAGCCGAGCTGTGGTTTTATGTACCATTCATAATCAGTTTTTGTAAGCCTATATTTTTCTGATTAATAGAGAGCGTATTCTATTATATTCGTGTGCAAGTTATTGTCTTTTCTTTGTGCGTGTTTCTGTTCTTTAATAGTCGATCAGTGGGACTTGAATTGGTATCAAGAGCAAGGTTTCAATAAGAAGAATCGATCTTAGGGTTAAACACAGCATCGACTTAAGGTGTTCAAGCTGATCGATCCTTCAGGTTTATTAGCAGAGATCGACCTTGGTTTTAAAGCAGCAATCGACCAAGGGTTATAAAAAGCTAATCGACTTTCAAAGCTGATCGATCTTTTATAAGCAGCAGAAGTCGACTCAAAAGTTTTAAACCTTAATCGACTCAAAGGTTTCAAACAAGAATCGATCAAAAGGGTTTAAGACAGGTTCGACAAAGGTTTACTTAAGCAAGAAGTAAATCAGATTCGACTTAAGCAAGAAGTCGATCATGGTTCAAGATTTTCGTTTTGGTTTACTTAGGCAAGAAGTAAATCAATAGTGCTCTAGAATCTTGGGCTGGAAGAACAAACTACACCTGTAACTTACAGAAGACGTACAAGAAAGATGGTAGAAGGAGAGTCTAGTCGACCACCAGTCACAGACTCTAAAACGGCTCTTCAATGTCCAATGTTAACAAGCACGAATTATAACATATGGGCAATAAGAGTTAAAGCGGTATTCCGAGTCCATGGAATACTCGATGCACTGGAACCAAAGGAAGGAACACCAGTCGTTGATAAGCAAGATCATATGGCAGTGGCGTTACTTTTTCAGGCGATTCCAGAAGAACTTGTTTTTCAAGTTTCACAATTCAACACAGCCAAAGAAATCTGGGGAGCTCTAAAGACCAGGTATGTGGGTGTTGATCGGGTTCGTGAAGCAAGGTTACAAACCTTGGAGACGGAATTCGAATCTTTAAAGATGAAAGTCAACGAATCTGTCGATGACTTTGCGGCTAGGATGGGTAAAATTGTAACTGAAGTAAACAGCTTGGGAACAATTTATGAAAACAAGAAACTTGTCAAGAAGCTGCTTGCATCCGTTCCGGATAGGTTTGTTGCAATTGTTGCCTCAATTGAACAATTTGCTGATTTGAATACGATGTCCTTTCAAGAAGCTATTGGAAGGTTGAAAGCTTTTGAAGGAAGAATGAAGGGAGTTGACACTACTTCTGAAGATCAAGGCAAGTTGATGTTCGGAAGGGCCGAAAGAGATGATAAGAAAGGTCGTGGAAGGAATTCCTCTGGTGGCAACGGTAAAGGTCAAAACTTTTCTTCTAAAAACAAATCTCGTGGTAGTGGTCAAGCTAATAACCACAACCGTAACAACTCCGGGAGTAATACGGAGCAAAAGAAGAACAAAAGTCGAGACCTTTCTAAGATTCAATGCTTTAGATGTGATGAATATGGTCACTTTGCTTCTAATTGTCCCGAACGCCGTGAACAAAAGAAAAAGCATGAAGCAAACCTTTTGAAAACGGAGGATGATAATGACCCGACACTTTTTATGATGAAGAGCGTTCAAGAAGTAGTTTTCTTGAATGAAGAAAAGATTATCCCAAACCAATTGAATACTAAGCCAAACGAGGAAGACACTTGGTATTTGGATAATGGAGCAAGTAATCACATGACGGGGATTCGAGAATACTTTTCGGAGTTGAATGAGAATATCTCCGGCAGAGTGAAGTTTGGTGATAACTCCTACATCGAGATAAAAGGGAAGGGTTCGATAATCATTGAAGGGAAAACGGGTGAGCAACGGTTGATCACTGGAGTCTATTACCTACCCGAACTAAAAAGCAACATAATTAGTCTTGGGCAAGCTACCGAAGGCGGATGTGACATTCGTATGAAAGGTAATTTTCTTACTATGCGTGACTCAGATGGCAAGCTTCTGATGAAGGTTCCTAGAACAAGTAATAGACTTTACAAGATAAAGCTCCAAGTTGGAAGTCCGGTGTGTCTCAAAGCAAAGATGGAAGATGATGCTTGGTTATGGCATGCTAGGATGGGTCACATTAATTTCGAGACGATGGAATTAATGGCAAGGAAGGGCATGGTTGAAAAGTTGCCAATAATTCATCAAGAGAACAAGTTGTGTGAATCTTGCTTGGTAGGAAAACAAACCAAGAAGGCGTTTCCTAAAGCTGCAAAATTTAAGGCAACACATCCTCTTCAACTTATACATGCCGACCTATGTGGACCAATTTCTCCACCATCCATAGCGGGCAACAGGTACATATTTGTTCTTATTGATGACTTCTCACGCTTTATGTGGACTTTTACCTTGAAGGAAAAAGGAGAGGCATTTGAATACTTCAAAAAGTTCAAAGCTTTAGTTGAGAATATGTCGGGAAAGAAGATTATAACCCTAAGGACCGATAGAGGAGGTGAGTTCACTTCAAAAGAGTTTACCAACTTTTGTGAAAACGAGGGTATAACAAGACATCTAACCACTCCCTACACACCGCAACAAAATGGAGTCGTGGAAAGGCGAAACCGGACTCTTATGGGAATGACTAGAAGCATCTTGAAAGCACGAGACGTACCGAACTATATGTGGGCTGAAGGAGTTAGACACGCCACGTTCTTGATTAATAGAGTTTCAACTCGAGCTCTACTTAATCAAACTCCATACGAGGCTTTCAAAGGAAAAAAGCCTAACTTGGAGGGTTTAAGGGTATTTGGATGTGTAGCTTATGCAACGGGTACAAGGCCATATTTACAGAAGTTAGACGACAGGTCAACACGACTCATTTATATCGGAAACGAGCCAGGTACGAAAGGTTTTCGATTGTTCAATCCAAGAGCCAAGAAGATTGTAGTATGTCGTGATGCGGAGTTTAATGAGGAACTTGTCTGGAAGTATGTTGCTGGAAGCGAAACACACGAGCTAAACCCAGGTATGTTTATCATAGAATGGCACGGTTCTATTGATACGGGTTGTGGATTTGTTAACCCAGGTGTGACCGATGAAGTTGAAGCTGAAGATCAAGAGGCTGAAGATCATCATGATGTTGATGTTAATCAACCGGTCAATACCGAACAAGAAATTGAGGCGAATAATGACCCTAATCCTGTGACAGAAACTCAATCAATTGTGAGGCGTTCTTCAAGGGTTTCAACTAGGCCAACAAGATTTAATGACTTTGTTATGGGATCTAGTTCAAGAACCTCAGTTGTTAATGAAGATCAAAATCTACTTTTGATTGAAGATGATGAACCAAGAACGTTTCAAGAAGCAAAAGTCTCAAGCAAGTGGATGGTTGCTATGAAGCAAGAGATTGAGTCTATCGAGAAGAATGATTCATGGGAATTAGTTGAAGCTCCGGGTAATGTTAATCCCATTGGATTAAAGTGGGTGTTCAAAATTAAGAGAAATCCGGATGGTTCAATTAATAAGTTCAAAGCTCGGTTAGTAGCAAAGGGTTATGCTCAAAAGGAAGGAATTGACTATGATGAGGTATTTGCGCCCGTAGCACGGATTGAAACGGTGCGTTTATTAATCTCATTGGCCGCTAAAGAAGCATGGGAGCTACATCATTTGGATGTAAAGTCAGCTTTTTTACATGGAGAACTAAAAGAACAAGTGTTTGTTACACAACCGGAGGGGTTCGTGAAGAAAGGAGAAGAAAGGAAGATCTACAAGTTGAAAAAGGCGCTTTATGGACTTAAACAAGCACCAAGGGCGTGGAATACAAAACTTGATAGAGAACTCAAGCAAATGTCTTTCAAAAGATGCCAACACGAACAAGCGGTGTATGTGAAGAAGACAAACAAGTCAATCTTGATTATTGCGGTCTATGTAGATGATCTCTTAGTAACCGGTTCGAAGCTTGACGAAATTGGTGAATTTAAGAGACAAATGCAAGAAAGGTTCGATATGAGTGACTTGGGAAAGTTAAGCTATTATCTTGGCATTGAAGTAAAGCAAGAGGATTCAAGTATCTCAATAAGTCAAGTAAGCTATGCAAAGAAGATCTTGAAAGATGCTGGGATGCATGAAGCGAATTCTACTCAATGTCCATTAGAACCTGGAATGAAGTTAAGCATGGACAAGGAAGGAAAACCAGTTGATGCAACTCTGTTTAGACGACGAGTTGGTTGTCTAAGGTATTTACTACACACTCGACCTGATTTATCTTATTCGGTTGGTTTGGTTAGTCGTTACATGCAAGAACCAAAAGAATCACATATGGCGGCTGTGAAACAAATACTAAGGTATATCCAAGGTACTTTGAATTTTGGAGTGCGATATAACCAAGAGAAAACCAAGAAGTTAGTGGGATTTAGTGATAGTAGTTTTGCTATGGACCAAGATGATGGTCGAAGCACAACTGGGCACGTATTTTATCTAGGTAAATCACCTATCACTTGGTGCTCACAAAAGCAAAACACGGTGGCTCTATCGTCTTGTGAAGCCGAGTTCATGGCAGCAACCTCAGCCGCGTGTCAAGGGATATGGTTACGTGGATTGTTGAGTGAAATAACCGGAATGGAAGAAGAGGTGGTGGTCTTATTTGTTGACAACAAATCGGCTATTGCACTTATGAAAAATCCAGTCTTTCACGGGAGAAGCAAGCATATAAACACACGTTATCATTTTATCCGAGAATGTGTTGAAAGAGGCCAAGTACAAGTTGAGTTTGTAAGAGGTGATTTGCAGCGTGCTGATATTCTGACGAAAGCTCTCGCAAGGATTAAGTTCAAGCAAATGCAAGAGTTACTCGGAGTTGAAGACCTCCCTATCTCGAGTCAGAAATTAGGGGGGTGAATGTTGGGCTAATGTCTGACCCGAGCCCATGGGCAGCAGCAGCCGACCCAAGCCAATTGGGGAATGTCGGTTAATAGAGTTGTAATAGGATTAGGAAAGCATGTTTTCTATTCCCTATAAATACATAAGCCGAGCTGTGGTTTTATGTACCATTCATAATCAGTTTTTGTAAGCCTATATTTTTCTGATTAATAGAGAGCGTATTCTATTATATTCGTGTGCAAGTTATTGTCTTTTCTTTGTGCGTGTTTCTGTTCTTTAATAGTCGATCAGTGGGACTTGATGTTCAAGTGACCAGATGGTTTTAGAATATACTCCTTCCGTCTTAAAATAAGTGTTCAGTTTGACTTTTCAGAGTAAAACTGATTCAACTTTGATCTTAAATATTTTTTTTGTTTTATATAATACTTGATGAAAAATTATACCAATGAAAAATACACTTAAAACCCAATTCATTCATATATTTTGCATCAATTATTATATAATACCCGCAAAAATAGAGAATGTCAAAATTGAACCAGTTTGACTCTGAAAATTCAAACTGAACACTTATTTTGGGACGGAGGTAGTATTAAACAAGACCACAAACATAAATTTTACGGATCAGATACATTTAAAAATAATCGAGACTCACTCAGATTCCGTATCTGTGCATGTTTGTGTAGAAATTTTCTGTTACTAAACTTTGCATTGCTAAACAACATACTACTAAAAGTGTAACATATTTTTCACAAATGCAAATGTGTGAACTTGTAGATAAACATGAATATAGTACAGTTGTCACTTGTTGGCATCGTCCAGCTTGACAACCTACGCTCACAGCCAATACCATGTCACGAGTATTCTGTGCAAGCATACAAATACAATGTAAACTACTCTAGTACTTGATAGTTTATGACTTTCATTTTTCATGTTTTAATAGTTTACTTACTAATGTTTAAACCTGAAAACTTATGTAAGAATATCAGATTACCTATAATGATTTAGGATATATAAGTTATAATCTATATTACTACGTAGTTATTTAAGGTTAAAGTTGAACCAGTTTGAATTTGAAAAGTCAAACTGGATATTTATTTTGAGACGGATAGAGTAATAGTACAATCAGAGGTGGAGACATGAGGGGTAGGGGTAGGGGTAGGGTGGGCACGTGCTCTCTTAATAAAAAAAATTGTAGTGTAAACTTTTTAATATATTTGGTTATTTTTGAAATTTGTCTCTCTCGTAACGAACCAATTTATACTGTAGTTTTTAAAACTTATCAAAATTCGTTCCCTCAACCATAAATTTCTGGGTCCGCCGGTAGATAGAGTGATTCTTGCTAAACTAGATAAAGGTTTACCATAGAGTTGCATCCGTGACTGTGTTCACGAAAATTAATTCTCTTTTTGAATTTCTAAGCGGCTTCCCATGGCCCACTCCATTCCTTTAAATAATTATCCTAACATTAATAAAATAAAATACAACCATACAACCAAATTCACAAGTATAAATACTACATAATTCACAACCACTTTCACCATCAACTCATTCCTTCTCAACCAACAAAAATGGCTTCAACTCGTTTCTTGTTACATTTTTTCTTTGTACTATCCATTTTACATGTTGCTTTCGCAACTAGACGACTCACTGAGTTGGTTCGAGATTCCCCGAACCAACTCAGATACCACAATGGTGAACTCCTCAATGACAATATCTCCATCAATCTAATATGGTATGGCAACTTTAAGCCGTCCCAAAAGGCCATTATCTCGGATTTCATTGCTTCTTTATCATCCAAATCTGAAAACCAACCTTCCGTTGCCACATGGTGGAGAACCACCGAGAAATACCATAATAAATTATCCAAACCAGCTTCGTTATCCACGAGACTTGGTAAACAAATATATGACCCGAAATACTCCTTAGGAAAGTCATTAAGTGACATCCATCTAGCTAAGCTTGCTTCAAAGGGTGCATCACCAAATGTTGTTAATATTGTATTAACAGCAAATGACGTGGCGGTTACTGGATTTTGCTCTGGCAGATGCGGGACCCACCGCTCTGCTGTAGCAAAATCCGTAACTACCAAGGGTAAAGTGAATAAAAATAAATTTGTGTACATTTGGGTGGGAAACTCCGAGACACAATGTCCTGGTCAATGCGCGTGGCCGTTTCACCAGCCAATTTCCGGACCACAGGGTGCACCACTAGTTGCACCCAATAACGATGTAGGTTTGGATGGTATGGTGATTAATTTGGCTAGCTTGTTGGCTGGTACGGTTACGAACCCATTTGGGAATGGGTATTATCAAGGGGACGCGGGTGCGCCATTAGAAGCTGCATCCGCGTGTCCTGGGGTTTATGGGAAACGGGCGTATCCTGGGTACCCAGGGGATTTGTTGGTGGACTCGACCACGGGTGCTAGTTATAATGCACATGGCGCGAATGGAAGGAAGTATTTGGTTCCGGCTATGTATGATCCATCTACTTCAACATGTTCCACTTTGGTCTAAACAAGCCGCGATTATAAGAATGTTGTACAAATTAAATAAGAACGAAGTATAAATTATTTGGTCAAATGCATGTATATTGAGTTCTTTTATGAGTATAGATTATATGAAAAGTTATTGAAGATTAATCTTTTTGATTTCTTTATTTAGACATGTTTGGTTGGTATTTTGTGGGCCAAATAAACATCTACTCCATTTTATTTTTTTAGGTAAAATGGTATTAATTGCCTCAGTAAAATATTATTACGTCAAAAAACATTTAAGTACAACGGATGATGGTGAATCTCACATCTCAGCTCAAAAAAGCAAACAAAAGCACTTACAATGCTTAATATCTTTTGTATATATTTAATCCATTTTCCATAACATTATTCTCCACATTTTAACACACATCAGCAAAAGATCAATTTGAATTGAATAGTTGAAGGATACGATTTAATTTGGCCTCTAATGATTGAATTCTATCTTATTGCTTATAACAAAAAATGTCAAATATTAGAACTTTACGCTTGAACTTTTTAAATACCTATATGCTTTCTTTGTGAGAATCTGTTCGATATTAGACTATGCAAACATGTAGAAATTAGTTAAATGACACAGTAAAATTTGTAACTAACGTGTCACAGAAAGTAGCATCTAGTGAACATAGCAAAAAGTGTCACTGAAGAGTCATCTAGTGACACACCAAATACTTTTGAGACTAGCGCAAAAGGTTATTGTTTTGGGTTTCGTTCACTAGGGGTGAGCATGGGGCAGTTTGGGGAGGTTTTTGGCTAAAGCCAAACCCTGAACCGAAAATTGGGTTTTAAGTTTTTTAAAAACAAACCCAGCAACAAAAGTTCGGTTTGGTTTTTGGGTTTTTGCAGTTTGGTTTTCGGTTTTTCGGTTTTCGGATATTAGAAATTTGAGTTGATTGTTTTATGTTAGACCAATTATTTTTTAGCAAAATTCTTTAAATTCGGATATCCGAAATTTCGGATAACAGTTATATATACATATATATATATATATATATATATATATATATATATATATATATTATATATAATATATATATATATATTATATATATATATATATAGGGTAAAGTTAAAATAAAAAGACAAATATCCGTACACTACGTAAAAAGATTTTTTATTTTTTAAAAAGTTCGCGAAAAAATCCAAAAATTCCACAAGATCAGGTATGTTGGTGCAAAAAACTTTTGTGAAAGAAGTTTTTCTAATTTGAGTTTTTGTACGTTTTTTTTAATGCACAAAAAACGAATTTTGATGCGCAAAAATATTTGATGCACAAAATTTCAACTTATTTTATTAGATGCGCAATGTTATTTTGATGAAAAAAGTCAAAAGAGTTGGTGCAAAAACAAATTTTTGATGCACAAAAAAACGATTTAATGCACAAAGTATTTTTCATAATTTATTTCGGAAAAAGTATCCACTTTTAGAAAAATTTATTTCAAACTTTTCATGCACCAACATACCCGATCTTTGGAATTTTTTTGAAATTTCGCGAACTTTTTTAAAAAATAATCTTTTACGTAGTGTACGATATTTGTCTTTTTATTTGATCTTTATCCTATATATATAATATTATAATATATATATATATATATATATATATATATAATATATAATATATATGCAAAATTCTTTAAATTCGGATATCCGAATTTCGGATAACAGTTTATATATATATATATATATATATATATATATATATATAATATATTATATATAATAAAATATAATATATATAATATATATAGTGAGACTTTCTTGCGAGAACCATCTTATCTGCGAGAACTGACAGAACCTCCAAAAACATACATGCACGCTTCAATAATTGTATTTTTGCACATATGTTCTAAAAACAACATATATGTTTTAAAAAAAAATATGGTTATTCTAAAGAATTTTATAAGAAATTGGAAATACAAAATTTTTCTTTGAAGGTGTGCATGTATGTTCTTATAAGGCGTGCAATGACAATATTGCGGCCGTGTGTATGGTTTTTGTTAAAAAAAAAGGATGAGTTCATGATGATATTGAAGAACATAGGTAGATACTTACGATTATTGATGATTTGCATGTATTTTTATTTTATTTTAAAAGGCGTGCATGTATGTTTTTGGTGGTTCTGTCAGTTCATGCAGATAAGATGGTTCTTGCAAGAAAGTCTCCTTATATATCTCTACATTATATATAACAGGAGGCGTTACACGTAGATAATGCCACATAAATGCCACCTCAATGCCACATAATCATAAAAATGCCACATAATCATAAACTATGCCACTTGGCATTTCTTGCTGCAGGAAAAATCGGACAGAAATTATGTTAAAAATTTGTACTTGGTGAGATTCGAACTCTAGACCATGCTTATATTTTGTACTATGTTAACCACAGAACCACCATAATTTTTTGAAGAGATTTTGTAACTCAAACTCTATATAGGAACAAGTAATTATCTCTTTTAAAACTTACATATCTTTTTCTTAAATATAGTTTCACAATACAGCCTTTGACTGATCACATAAAAAAAACATACGCCTCTTTTTCTCAAAACCCTAATGATGTTGATGAAAAGACGTACGTATCAATGAATTCATGTGCTCATCTTTGTAAAGTTACGGTTTCTTTTGTACACAGCTGTATCAAAGACCTCACTGATCTTTGCAAGAGGCCGTCACACACTAGAACCAAGCCTTCTAGGTTGGAGGTTCTCTATTAAAGTCATAATTTGATCCAACCTAGATTAACTTTACTGATGATCAAACTGAGCTTGAAAAGTACCAACTTTCTGATTTGGAATACATCCTCCATATAAAATCACGCTCCGGCAAGATCGTCACCTCCTATTGGGCGACACCTAATTATGTAGTCATGTAATACATCTGCGAACACTTTCATCATCCGCGCGTGACTCCAGTTTCTCAAACGATCTTTCTTTCGATACACAGGCTTCCAATGGCAGGCCGGCTGCAGCATCAGCAGGCGCGTCAAAAAGCTTATGGGATGCTCTTCAGTAATAAGGTAAGCATATACAGTACATATATGCATGTTAATTACTTCGAGTTTTTATTAGATTAAGCATTGATGTTTGATTTGGATATACTTTTTTTCAAATGAGTGGTTAATATTCTAACTGTTGATTTATTTTGATTTTTGCTTAGACTTTTGATACATCATTCTTTGATGAGAAAAAAGTGGACCCAAAAACAGTAGCTTCAATAATCTTGGGTGGAGGTGCCGGGACTAGACTGTTTCCTCTTATTGGAAAAAGAGCTAAACCAGCTGTAAGTCATTTCTTTCTAAATTTACAACTGTTTGGATATGTGTCTGAGCTGATTTTTGTGATTTGAAGTGTCACTCATCATGTTTGGTAAAAGGTGATTATGCAATGATAACAAAAACTTTTAAGTTTTAATTGTCACTGAATCTGTGGCGGTGTTTGGTATTGTGTTTTAAAGTGATGAAGGCAGTCGGTATCTACTGCTTAGGTACACTGAAAGGGATTCTTACATGTAAATCGTTAAGTAATTAAATTTTTTTCCAACATTCAAACACTTGATTCTCGAATTATCACAATTTTGTATATAGAATAAGTAAATCCAACCCCTGCAGCCCGTTTTGTTACAACTTAATTATGTATTCTGTGATACATAATCACTTTCAAAACACAATGCCAAACACCCGCTAATATGGAGATTATGGTTTATATAAGTATTATACTGACTGAAATGGTGGAATAATGTGGGGATGTTGCGCAGGCTCCAATTGGTGGATGTTACCGACTAATAGATGTTCCAATGAGTAATTGCATTAACAGTGGGATAAGGAAGATCTTCATATTCACACAGTTTAATTCGTTTTCACTGAATCGTCATTTGGCCCGAACTTATAACTTTGGAAATGGCATGAGTTTTGGTGATTGATTTGTAGAGGTATTATGTTCTTTCCATCTTTACCTATGTGGCTATGTCTTAATTAAGTGCTGAGTTATCAAATGTTTTTACTTGGTTTTTTTTGAGAAAATACTAATGCTTATGAGCCACCATTTGCTGGTTTCGGTAGCGCGATCAGTATTTTCCTAATCTAGAATCATGCTAGATTTAATTCCCATAAACTTCTACTTAATGAATGATACCGTGGTTCAGGTTCTGGCTGCCACTCAAACACCAGTAGAGGCAGGAAAGAAGTGGTTTCAAGGAACAGCAGACGCCATTCGCCAATTTATATGGTTATTTGAGGTCATCACTCACCACATGTTTCTTGAAAGTTTTACATATTTATTTTTATCATAATGTTTTTAGCCAATCAGTTCTCTATATGATTTACTGTAGGATTCTAAGAACAAAAATATTGAGAACATAGTAATACTATCGGGCGACCATTTATACCGAATGGACTATATGGACTTTGTTCAGAAACATGTTGACACAAATGCTGATATAACAGTTTCTTGCATACCGATGGACGATAGGTACATTTTCCGTACACTACATTTTTGTCACATTTCTCCAAAGCTTCAAGACGGGAGGTCGGTTAAAAAAGTCCACATCATCGCAATTTTTGGTTTATGAATAAGCATGACTACAATGCTGCATTTCATATATTTTATAACCTCTTTTGATAGTATAAGTTTATTTTTTTCTTCTACAGTGTACTGATTTTGAGTACTCTCCAAATCCACACAGTTAAGTATCGTATCTGAATTAACTCATTAAATTCTTTTCTGACAGTCTTTTTGAGTTTGGTTCTTAATAAATTCTTTATGACCCAAATGAAAAACATTAGGTTGGCGTGAGAGTCCTTTTTCCGATAGGATCAATACCGAACCAGAGTACAGATTGAGGAGTGTAGTTACTAAGAGAGAAACACCCCAAGACCAGTAACGCAGTCCACCAGTTGCTAAGAGGAGTGGAATTTTTGCAGCCATATATAAGGAAAATAGATTTACCTTTGCGAGTTATATATGAACAACTCCAGCAGTAGTTGCTGGAGGAGCACGATGTCTTATACTTGATGCACCCGGTTTGGAAGAAGGAATAGAACCAGCAACAGGACCAGCAGGTTGTTGTTTATGTGATCCAACTGGTATAGAAGGACGCACAGGAGCAGTTGGTACAGAAATAGTTGGTCTTGGCATAGAATGATGAATGGTAGGATTAATTATCTTCTGGCGCTGAACCCAGGGGGAAGGTGGATGGGGTGCAACTGCAGTTCTCAAAGGTGGGCAGTAGCGGAAATTTGGATAGAAGTACCAAAACATTAAATGATAAAGTTGCTGCATTGATTAGTTGCATGACGAGGTAATTGTGATGTGCATCATCTTTCACTTTTTATAATCAGTATTAGCCCTTTGAAATGAAATTTAAGCTATATTACTCGAGAATTCAGTGTTAGATAATACGTTTTGTTCTATGAAGCAGGGATCAAATGCAGCCCATTGAGTGTATTCCTAAAACTGGTATTTTGTGGTAAATGAGAAGCAGAAGCACTCTATTTGAAAATGAAACACTGATTGCTGTCGTTAGTTGATCAGGTTTTAGGCGGTTGTCCAGTTGATTACAACACAATTAGAGATCTTTTCCTTCAGGTACTTACACATATTTATAACATGTTTGGATTTGCATTTATATTTACTACTTTAATGATCTCAAAGCTTTTCTATTCTGAATACATGTAGTTATATCTATCTTATGATTGTAACCGATTTTAAGTATTTTTTTTCCCATTCAATCTTTCAGAGGAACCTAATAACGAAAACTTTCCTCTTGGATGTGCTTAAGCCCAACCTGCCAGAACATGCTCACCTGCAAACCAAGGTACATGTTGCCGATGCTAATATACGCTTACTTTAGCTTGATAGACGTCGTATCGAGACTGCCTAAGCACATGTATAAGTGTTTTAATATGTACATGCTTATTTGCTGATGTGTGTGCAAGACTTGAGATGGAAATGAAGAGAGTTGAGGTAAAATTTCGTGTTTTCATCTTAGCGGGCTACTATAGTTACGATATATGACTTTAATAAGAGAAAGAACCAATTATTAGGTTGTTTGGGATTGCTTATTCTTGAAGTGCTTATCTTCTTATTAGCAGTTTTTAGTAAGGAATCCATAAGCATCGCGTAAAAACAGAAAAAAATGCAGTGTAATCTTTAATGTTATATGGTTAATTTGACACCACAATCTCGGAATATGTGTTTGTGAAATTAGTATTACTTCTTGATTTACCTGTAATTCTTTAATAGCTCATTTGATGATTATAAAGAACACAACTTTAAATACCAATCGTATGTTAAAAGTTTTTTAGAAAATGTTATATGAGAATATGTCTGAATCACTAACCTGTTATAATTATGTGAGTCGAAATAGTGAGCACCAACAAAATGTGGTATGTCAAATAGAACAAAAATGAGCAATGCTCTTATGCGGGTTTAGTTGTTATTCGCGTTTCCAAATAGAACAAATTTGCCGCTGTATATGTAGCAGAAGTTGAGTTGGCCTACGTCGAAGTTCGCAATGATTTGTGACCAGGTTAAAGAGGTACTAATATATTCTAGAAATTAAGGTCAAATTGTGGGATGTGAGCTGAGCTTAATTGTTTAATTGTGTTTTGAAATCGTTGCAGGCTCTAGAATAGACATACGGATGCAAATCGTGTATTGGACCATGTACTACTAAAGGGGAGGTATATTACTATTTGTCATTCAGTTAATCAAGTCATTTGATAATTATAATAATGACGTTAATCACATATCGCAGTCATGGATTTTTTGGTTCACTTAAATAAACTTTACTATTACTTGATATATTTTCAGTTTTAGTTAAGGTTGTAATTGTTAGCCTAGCCCATTGTGTCTATTGTAATGGGCTCTAGCCCATAATCTAGAATAGTCTTTATACGGCTATATATGTTCTGTAATGTATCTTTGCATAATCAATAATACAATCAATTCAATCTCTCTCTAATATCTCCCTCTTACATGGTATCAGAGAACATCACGCTCCATTCCTAATATAACCCATCCCCACCCCGCTCCTCTAATCATCATATCTTCCATACCTGTAAAACAGCGATCTTACATAAAATTCGTGTTGGTGATTGGTGCTTTGGGTCATCAATCCACACGTATCTCACATAAAATTCGTGTTGGTGATTGGTGCTTTGGGTCATCAATCCACACGTATCTTACATAAAATTCGTGTTGGTGATTGGTGCTTTGGGTCATCAATCCACACGTGAATATCTGTTATTTGTGCTTTGGGTCATCAATCCAAACGAATCAGTTGTGGTTATTCGTGCTAGATCCGGACCTGTTGTTATTGAATAAGAATCTCAGGGATGATGAAGGTGACGGTGACGATGATGACGTCATAGGCGTAATGGATCTGGTGTGGTATTATTTCTTTTAGTACTGTAAGCCATTGAATTGAATTGAGAAAGTGTTTCTTTGTTATAAAGAGAGAAGAAAGTTGTTTGTTTGTGTAAATTGGCTGCCAATTGGGAGCAGCACACGCAAAAAAAAAAAAAAAAAAAAAAAAAGCTCCCGCGACAGGCTACTTCTGGACGCATAGCTGTTCCTACAGGGTCGGTGGGACCCACTTTTCCTCATGTTTTTACTGCCGGGACAATTCATGCTCCCGCGACTGGCGCATGGAACATGGACACAGGTGCGAGCTCACACCTTAATGCATCTGTTAATAGTCTTAGTAACATTTTTAATACTTGCATGTATCCATCTGTATCGGTTGGTGACGGGCATAACATTCCGGTCACCAATACGGGTCGTAGCATTTTGCCTACTCCTTCTCGACCCCTTTACTTAAATAACGTCCTTATTACCCCTCATATTGTCAAAAATCTTATATCTGTCCGTCAATTTGTCTGTGACAATAATTGCACTGTTGAATTTGATCCTTTTGGGTTTTCCGTCAAGGATTTCATGACACGTCGGGTGCTTCTCCGATGTGACAGCACGGGCGACCTATACCCTGTCACGGCCCCGTGTCCTATTCCCCAAGCTCTACTTGTAAGTCAACATACGTGGCATCAGCGCCTTGGACATCCAGGGAGCGATGTGCTACGCCGTCTCGTCTCAAATAATTTTATATCTTGTAATAAGGAGAAGCCGCCTGTGCTTTGTCATGCTTGCCAGCTTGGCAAACACGTTCGACTTCCATTTGTCAGTTCCGATACTATTGTTAATGCATGTTTTGATGTTATTCATTCTGATGTATGGACTTCACCAATTTCGAGTCTCTCGGGTTTTAAATATTATGTTTTGTTTTTGGAATCACTAAGTACGTTCACACTCAATTTAAGTGTGAAATCAAATCGTTTCAGTGTGACCATGGCGGTGAATTTGATAACCGCACCGTTCATAAACTTTTTGCCGACAATGGCATTCAGTTTCGTTTCTCATGCCCCAAGACATCTCAACAAAATGGGAAGTCAGAAAGGATGATTCGCACTATCAACAACCTCATTCGAACCCTACTTTTCCAGGCCAACCTTCCACCAACCTTTTGGGTTGAAGCTTTAAACATGGCTGTCCATTTAATCAACTTCTTACCTTCCACAGCTATTGCCAACGAAATCCCGTATACCCGACTGTTTGGCCAAAACCCGGATTATAGCCTTATATGCACATTTGGCTGCTTATGTTACCCCCACTTATATCCTAATCACAAACTTGAACCACGCGCCACACCCTCCATCTACTTGGGACAAGCTTCAAATCATCGTGGGTATCGTTGCCTCGACTTAAACACCAATAAAAT
>CP139509.1:502141096-502169415 GCA_021014915.2 Artemisia tridentata subsp. tridentata
CCGACACATCCTCCTTATATGTGGCAGTTCAGGAGATCTCTACCCAGTTACTCAGCCTTCTCATATTCCTCATTGTTTGCATCTTGTCAGTCCTTCTACATGGCACCAACACCTCGGGCATCTTGTTGACGAAGTGCTACGTTTTTTGTTTCTCATCAGTTTATTTATTGTAATAAAGAGACGTCTCCTCATATTTGTGACGCTTGCCATCTTGGCAAACATATGAGACTTTAGTTTTCTAGTTCAAATTTCATTGTTACTCGTTATTTTGAGATTGTTCACTTAGATATTTGGACTTTTTCCAATTATTAGTTCTTGTAGTTTAAAATATTATGTGTTATTTCTTGATCATTATTCTCATTCTTTGTGGATTTATCCTTTACGTACTAAATCTGAAGTTTTTCAAAATTTCTCACATTTTCATATTCTTATGTAAATAATCAGTTTAAGTGTGTCATTACGGCTTTCAGTACGACCATGGTGGTGAGTTTGATAACACCAACCTTCTTAATTTGTTTGCTCAAAATGGCATTCAAATTCACCAATTGACTTAGCTCAGTTGGCAACTTGAGTTCCTTCTGGAGCTTGGGGGGTTCCCCGGGTTCGGCTCTATCAAGAGACAAAGAAAGATCCAGATTTTCCTCCTACTACGAAGCCGTGATTTCTAGGGGTTTCCCTTTGCGGGTCTCTCCTAGTGGTTCGGGTCCTGGGGCCTGCAGGTTTGGATAGTTTAACTCGGGGGGTCGGATTTCATGAGTGGTGTCGTTCTAAAAAAAATGGCATTCAAATTAGGTTTTATTACGCTAAAACCTCTCAATAGAATGGAAAGTCAGAACGGATGATACGTACAATCATAAATGTCATTTGCACCCTTCTCTTCCAAGCTCACCTTCCACCAACCTTTTGGATCGAGGCCTTACATATGGTCGTCTACTTACTCAATCTTTTTCCCTCCTCCGCCATTTAAAATGAAATACAATATACCATATTATTTAGCAAACAACCCGACTACTCACGTTTACGTATCTTTGGTTTTCTTTGTTACCTAAATCTCTATTCACCTCATAAGCTTGCACCACGTGCCACTCCTTGTATATTTTTAGGGTATCCCGCTTATCACTTCGAGTATCAATGCCATGACCTCTCCACCAACAAAATCATTCTTTCTTGCCATGTTACAATTGACGAAGTTCAATTTCCGTATGGATCATTAGCACCCTTATACCCATCGTCTTACACCTTCCTAGACACAACACACTCTCCTACCACCCGACACGTTATTTACAGCAACACTTGTAGGGTTCTAGTGGTCACCCGCACGGATATAATACATGCACAACGGAAAATAAACACATAAAAGAATGCAGACCAAAACCCTAAGAGTCAGATCTTCTAATAAGAGATATAACCAAATCAAACACATAACAAGGGTGTTTTGGTTTACTTACTTATTACTCTTGGTACGCGTAAGCTCCTTGACCTTCTTTTACTCACACGGAACGCCTTCTTCTTGATCTTGATGCTTCATGAACACTTATAGAGTTTCTCGGGGAATATCACCACTTGGACATCGTCAGGTATCCACCGGTACTACATAAATAGAACTAGAGGTACGAACCTATACAAGTTAGGCGAGCACAAAACTGGTTAAAACCCTAAATCGACTAAGGGAGTCGATTTGGGTTAGTCGACTATGTGTGCCGACTTTAAGGATGTCGACCAAAGGGTTTGGGAACCCTTTGGTGTGGTCGACGGTCGAACACAAAAAGAGAAGAGGAGATAGGAATTTTAAGGTATTGAGGAGTGTTATGAAGCACTTAGAAAGCCCTTGTATTCATAGGGTCTAAGGAGGATTCTAGAATACTTGTAGAACAAGTATTCGAATTTGAAAACAGGTCAAACTCACCCCCTCTCTTTGAGGGTCGGTCGAACGAACCATAACCCCAAGGGGTTTGTGGTTTTGTCGTTTATTATCCCTTAATATTTATCCCGGATAAATATTATACTTTGAATAATTACCGTTTAACCCTTAAATGAAAATACAACAATATTTTCATTTCCTTTTTACTCTCATTTTATTTCGTAACACGTTTCTTATTTTCGCTTATTTGTTCAGTTTAGTGTGCATTGGTGTGACCCTTCGGCATTTTTGTGAAGGTAAGTGTGAAAGTCGTTGTGTTGTTTACACATAAACCCTTCAACACCGACCACCGCCCGACTCATAACGAGTCCAACTCCACAACTCACCTGGCTCAAACTGAGTCCAACACTCCTATTGCCCCAACACCATCTTCAGCCCACTCTACCCCCTCAGCCGACTCCACCCCTCCGGCCCATCCCACACCTAGGCAAACCACTCTATCCATGGACCAACCCACTACCACTAAAACTCATTCCCACCAGCGGCCCAACCAAAGCCCCATAACCCCCCAAACCGAACTCATCATATGGTCACTCGTGCCTAAGTCGACACGGTTAAGCCCAAATCAGCGTTTTCAAGGTCATGCCTATCATATCTCTCCTATTCCTAAGTCTCCTTTTGTTTGCCTTATCTGATCCTAACTGACGATATGTTATGCATAATGTAATGTGTTAAACAAAAATCGTACTTGGGTTCTTATTCTGAAAGCACCTAATGTTAATGTGGTTCAGTCTACGTGGTTGTTTCGACATAAATATAATGTTGGTGGTGTTTTAAGCAGGTACAAGGCTCGTTTAGTGGCTAATGAACGAAGCCAACAGTTGGGTGTTGATTGTGAGATACCTTTAGTACGGTTGTAAAACTGGATACTATGACACTGTTCTCAGTCTTGCATTATCTCGGAGTTGGCCTATTCATCAGCTTAACGTTAAGAATGCTTTTCTTAATGGTGATATATCTGACACTGTCTATATGTATCAGCCACCAGGGTTTGTGGATACTCGGTTTCCACATCATGTTTGTCTGTCACGGAGGTCGTTATACGGGTTGAAACGAGCACCTTGTGTTTGGTTTCAACGTTTTGCATGTTATGCTCTTTGGGTTAGCTTTTCGTCAAGCCGATGTGACTCGTCCTTATTTATATATCGACATGGTTCTGAAACTGCATTGATCTATGTTGATGATATTATACTTATAGTTTCATCTGCAGATTTACTTCAGCGTATTATCTTCTCTCTTCATAAGGAGTTTGATATGACTGACTTGGGGACACTTAAGTATTTTCTGGGGATTTCTGTTACACGTGACTCTACATGCATGTTCCTCTTTTAGAAGAAATATGCTTTGGTGCTTTTGGATAGTGCACATATGGCTACCTGTAATCCTACTCGAAATCCAAGCTTGGTACTGACGAGGATCCGGTTTGTGATCCTACTTTATATCGTAGTCTTGCATGTGGTTTACGGTACCTGAAATTTACTCGTCGAAATATTTCTTATGTAGTGCATCAGGTGTGCCTTCATATGCCTGGTCCTGTGAGCCTCATTTTTCAGCCCTCAAGCGATTTCTTCGCTATGTTCGCGGTACGTTTGACTTTGGACTCCAACTTTATGCATCCTCTATTGGTTCTCTTGTTGCCTATTCTGAGCTGATTGGGTTGCTTGTCCTTCTATTAGGTGTTCTACTTCTTGTTACTGTGTGTTCTCGCGGGATAATATCCTCTCATGGTCTTCTAAGCGGCAACATACTCTATCTAGATCAAGTGATGAGGCCAAGTACATAGGTGTTGTCAATGTTGTTGCTGTTTGGCTTCATAATCTTCTTTGTGAGTTTCATGACCCACTATTGTTTGCCACACTTGTCTATTGTGGCAATGCTAGTGCCATTTATATGACAGCTAATCCTTTTCAGCATCAGCGGACCAAACACATATAAATTGATATACATTTTGTTCATGATATGGTTGCTCGAGGACGCTTTTTTTTTTTTTTTTTGGGTAACCACGTTCGTGTCTTCATGTGTCATCTCGTTACCAGTATGCCAACATCTTCACCAAAGGTTTGTCGTATGCACTTTTTAAAGAGTTTCGTATCAGTTTGAGTGTTTGGTCATTTCCCGCTCAACTGCTGAGGAGCGTTACACATATATTTTTATGTAGTCTTCGGGCATTATTATTTTATAAGTCTAGCCCATTTATCTTTGTGTCTAAAATAATCCTAGATATTATATATTTTAATTTTAAATTAATGAATGACAAGCAAACTATTATCTAATAATTTCAACTATATAGATATGAAGATTTCAATGAACCGAGCCTTAATAATGTTTTCATATGTGTATTTGACAATTAAGCTAAAGTACTATATCAAAGTTTGGGGCAAGGCTTGTGGGCCGATTAGCATTGCCAGTTATCAACGTAGTTTCGAAAAGCTCAAGTTTCTTGCTCATATAATATTTTGAGTTTCGTTATGACGTATAACTCATTGTCACTTTAGCCTGAACATGGGTTCTGGCTAGAGTAACAATATCAGCTTGAAACGTATCTTTATAGCATGAATCAAAGCTTATAAAACTATAAGTGAACCAATGTTTGTACGAAACGGTTACTCACAATTTGCTAAACATTTTCCGACAAGCATTAAGAATAACTCGAGTGTAAATTTAGGCCTTTAACACAAGACATGGTGTTAGTAAGAGAAATTAAAAAGCTATAGAATATATGCAAGCTTATATAGCACAAAATGTCAAAATAGCTAATCAAGTTGCAAGCGATTTGTGGGCTAAACTGGCTCGATGGTGGGATCTCGACATTCCCATTTGTGATAATATTTTCGAATGGTTTAATTGGATTGGCACGTTGCAGTTCTCAAACATGGTAAAGGATTCTCTTGAAGGCGTCGGAGGGACTCTTATGTGGTTTATTTGGAATTTTAGAAATCGCTCGATTTTTTCTAATACTCCTCCGAAAAAGGCGGTGCTTTGGGATTCCATTGTTTCTCAATCATTCTTGTGGATTTCCTATAAAAATCCGAAACCTAAGATTAGTTGGGTAGATTTGTTAAGAAACCCTATTGATTCAATAACTCATATGTAATGTCGTTTTTCTAGCTTTTGCTAGTTCTTTTATATAATTCCGCCGTTCCAAAAAAAAAAAAGTTGCAAGCGATTAACACCGGGCATAAATGCTGATAAGTTCAACTCGTAATTAAGTACCACCAATGTCTTTTTCATAACATAATGCCACAAACTTGTGATTAGAAGTTTAACAATATGAAAGTGATACATTGAACATTATTGGCTAAATGGTATAATCATTCACCTTTAAGTCTTAGGAAGGCCAATATGACAACCATCTTTTCTTGCCATCACATATAGACTGTGACTTATCACCATAAATTTAATGATGTCTTTCCACACAAACATGCATAATGTGTTAGCCCATGATTAGTTAACAAGTATGGCCATGCTCCTCAAACGTTTTGTATAGTTGACACAAGACTTTAGTTATTTTCTAGAATGGTACGTCATAAACATAATTAAATAATACACTCTTTTTTATTGTGAAAACAAAATGCATGTAGAAACCTATAACTTCACTTCTATTATACACGACGACAACAACAACAACAACATTTAATCTCGTCTAAGCGAGGTACGGAGGATGGTAAAGTGTAAGACAGATCCATCCTAAGATAAACTCGAAGAGTGGGGAGCTGCTTCCATGAAAAACTCCGGCAAGGTGACACTTCTATTATATACATTCTACCTATAATATTGAATAAGTACGCTGCCAGAAATGACCCAAAATTCTATTAAAAGGTAAAAGTTTTTGGATCAAACTTTACTTCATTATATAGAAGTAGATCTAAGAGAGACAAGAAAACAACTGAATGGGCAACATGTGACAAACTTTAGTAATAGAAGAAACATTTCCATTGATATATGAACAAAGTAGCATGCTTTTGGCTTCATTAGTTAACTTTGATATTTCATTATTGCTCATATGCTAAGCTAGCGCGTGTATATTAATTAGCTATGAAATATTTAATCTCACATTAAAACGAATTTAGTATATGAAGTTAACATTCACATGTATGTGCGATGTGCCTAAGAATGAGATTGAGATATGAAGTTAAGCGTATCTAAGATAAAAACATGATTGATAAGAAAGAAAAATAACAAAATACATTGACATGTATTTTATTTTAAGGATTTGCTAACAACAATCTTATTAGTTTTGTTTAAGCATTTTATTTTTACATAATTAGCATTTAATGATCTTCAAACATTTCATATTTAACATCATATATTATATTTAAAATGATTGGCTATGTATAATGGTAAGAAAGAGTGAGTGGGGCAAAATTTGACACGTGGCAGGTGAGTCAGCATTGGGCTTGAATTGGTTTGGTGTGTAATGGTGGGTCGTGGCAAAATTTGACATGTGTCACATTTTTCTTTTCTTTTTTAATAAATTCAACAAATTAATACCTTCTAAATTAAAACATCATTTTATTAATTAAAAAAATACAACATCATTTTATTAATTAAAAAAAAATACATTAAATTTTATTCAAACAAACACTAAAATTAAAAACTACTCAGGATAAATCCCATCGTCGTCGGAACTAGACTCAAGAAGGAAAGAAGAGCTAGGAGAATCCATATTTTTTATTAAAAGTGTGTTTGAGTTAAATTTGTAGTGATTTGTTTGTGTGAAAAGTGACAAAAAAAAAGTTGAATATATAAGAAAAAATATATGAACGTTTTTTTTTTTTTGGTTGGAAAACAACATTTTATTAATTGCAAAAGTATCCGTTTGTATTGGGAAGATTCGATCAATATGGAAAAACACAATGGGCAAGGCGCCATTTGAAAAACGCCCAGGCAAAATTTGAAGCAATTCGCGCCCTTGTGTATTCGTGTGGGGCGCCAAATGGGCGCTAATTGGGGCAAAATCTGGCAATTCAAGCCCCATTACACATATATTATGCTTAAAATGATTAGAAATGTATAATTATAGAATATATGAGTTCATTAAATGTGTCTTTAATATATATAGAATGCTTAAATAACACTCACGAGGTTGTTAGTCATCAACAATCTTGTATGAGACTAGTCAAGTATATCATGGTTGATGTGGGATTGAAGGGAAGTATGCCCTTCTCAATTAAACACATCACATGCCATAATGTTGGGTCATGAAGGCAAAGGTACCTTATGATTGTTAGTTGTGGTGGTCCTTTCTTAATGAGTTAATGTAACATTTAAAAGATACAAATCCAACCATAATATTAGGGTTGTAAACGAAATGGACGTTCAGTGAACATTTCATGAACCGTTCAGTAAAAAGCTCGTTTATGTTCGTTTATTTATTAAATGAACGAACATGAACAATATTTTACATTCGTTTAGTTAAATGAACGAACATGAACAAAAGTCGTGTCCGTTCATTTATGTTCGTGAACGTCCGATTATGCGTTCGTTTATGTTCATTTATTTATTTATGTTCGTATATCACATCTTTTAATTGTATAATTTTAAAATTAGTTTGTGTAAACAAAATAACATTTATAAAACAATATTAGATGCATAGTTTACTAAAGTTTATGTTTGTTTGTCTATGTTCATTTATGTTCGATCGTTTATGTCCGTTTAGCGTACGTTTAGTGTCTTAAACTCTTAATGAACGAACATGAAACACATACGAACATGAACAAAAAAATTCGTCTGTTTAAGTGTTCGTGTTCGTTTATTTGTCTGGTTAAAATTAAATGAACGAACATGAAAAAGGCTCCATTCGTGTTCGTCCGGTTCGTTTACAGCCCTACATAATATAAATGAAGCATTTCAAAATATTATTGAATGCTTTATAAAAGAAAATATTATGCCGGTGTGTTTTGCACTAAATGCTCTTTTTACTCTTACAGGCTTTGGTACGATTGGCCGGTAACCTTGGTGTCATAGTACCAGCCCAACTCATGGCGTTACCATATCAAATTTTGTGTTGTTGGCTCTCGCATCGTACCTACCAACTCACGCGGTGAGTTTTTTTTTTTTTTTTTTTTTAATACCAATGGCACCACTTTTACTTATGGTACAACTTTTGTTGGAAGGAGGGGGTGTTTTGTGCTGAGTCTTAGATTATGAGATTATAAGAAAAAGTATTAATGTGACAAACACTTTTTTCACGATAACCTTTGGTGCCGTGGGTTGGCATTCTGGAAAAAATTGTCACATCAACACTTTTTCCTATAACAACAGAATATATCACTCAACACAAACACTCTCCCTCCTATAAAACAATTTCTTGTGCCATAAACACGCCATGGACCCCACAAATTTTATTTTATTTCAATATTCATATTAAAAACACATTAAACTAAAATTAAAATTTCATTAATAAAAAAATGCATAAAATAAAAGTACATAAACTAAACTAGTTCGGGGATAATATTTGGCCTGGATTTCATTTTTAGGCTCCTTAATGATAGTCGCGTCCGTCGGATGCACCCCACTCGCGTCCATTGTAAGCGTCCTAAAGTCCTCGTTCATTGTTTTAGTGTTGAGAATTTCAATTCTCGCCATAGTCTCGCGCTTCATTCGTTCCATCTTCGCCTCACGGTCTAACGCGAATTTTTGTTGCACTAATTCCCGAAACATTTCTTGTTGTGAACCAGAAGTAGCAGATGAGTTTGTAGATTGTTGACTTGTAGAATTTCGTTCATTGACGGATGGACGCGGCAATGCATCACCTCGAAAAAAATTTGGTTTCGATTGATCGTCCTAGGTTTCTTCTTGTTTTTTTCGAATCACAATTTTCCATTTGTATTTGTCTTTAAAAAAATTCCAAACGCTTTTGTGAGGCAAACTTTTTCCACTTTCCATTTGAGATTATTAAGCTTGGCTTGCTTATTGTATTGGTCGAGCACTTTGTACCAAAACGTGTCATTGTTTTGGTTATTCCCGACTTTCGGATCCTCAGATACTTGTAAGCAACATTCCGTCTAAATTAACTCTTCTTTTTTTCGCTCCAAAATGTAAGCGATCCTTCGGGTTTCTTTACCCGTGCTTTCTTGGCTTTGGTTGGGTGAAGAAGGCCCCGCGGCTTCGGATTATTGGGGTTGTAGGGATTGTTGTGTTTGTGGGAATTGTTGTTGAAACAGTTGGGGTTGGTATAGTGTTTGTTGTTGGGATTGTTGTTGGGAATTTGAGTTTGTTGAAGTTGAAATTGTTGCCATAGTGTGAATTAGTCGGGTGTCAATTGGTTAGCAAATTGGTTAAAGTTGGGGAATTGAATTGGGATTTGCTATGTCGAGCCGAATGATGGAAGTTGTTTGGTATTTGAGGTAATGGAATTACGAATGATGGTGTGTTTGGATTAGAATAAGATGAGGAATTCGGTATTTGGTTTTGGGGGTCGGCAAGCATGGAGTTGATCCATTGATTGAGATTCATTTTTGTTAGCTAATAAGCGGTAGAAATAAGATATTTATAATTGAGTTTAGAGGTAGAAATGAAGATGAAAGTGTGTGTAAAAATTAGAAGCTTAATAGGGTATTTAAAGGATTTTTAACGTAAAAAATTGAGAAAAAGTGGTTATTTTTACGAAAAAAATGGCTATATTGTGCCACACCAACGCCCACATTTTTTTTACCGTTATTTACCATTACAAAAGAGAAAAAAAAATTTATATATATATATATATATATATATATATATATATATATATATATATATATATATATATATATATATATATATATATATATATTCCACCGCGTGGGCTGGTCACCACGACGCGAGGGCCAGCGGCGCCCACCTTGGTCTCCTTGTGGCGCCACAGAGGCGGCATTTTGGGACGGCGCCAGCTACACCAGCAAGGGTACCGTGCCCTCTTATGAAACCTATAAAATGATAATTACTTAGGAGGTCAAAAGATTTTAACTATTATTATTAAAATGTAAGAAAATTTAAAATTCAATTATTGTTAGGTGCATATAAGCTTGAAGTCGTCATGCTAACCTTTTGAAAGAGAAGGTTTTATCCGATTTGAGTATGTATAGTTGCGAGTACAAACCTTGTCTATTAGCCGGTCAAAAGATGAAAAACCCTAGTTAACCGGAAAATAAAAAATAAAACATACGAAATGATATATGGTTTTTGGCATGTTGTACCTTAACATAGAGGCGGACCTAGGACTCTAAGAGTGTGTCTGTTTCATTAAAATATTTTGGGTCTTAATCTGACTACCACATCTTACTGGTAAGAGATGGTTGTAAAGTCTGAATGTGAATAAAATAATGTTGTTTGTCTTTTTATAATTATCTGAATGGTTTTAATTGTTCGTTTTTTTAGTGTATATTAAACCATAGCAATACGATAGATAAGTATCTTGAATGTATCTTTGAAGATAATATTTGGAAAAAATTTCCAATATTGAAATTCACAAACACACACGGTTTCGATTCATCCTTTGTCAACAAACAAGTTACGGTTAACAATCTTTCTCGAGTTACAGTTGACACTTTGGGCCCAATGTTTGACTCTAATACTATACAAAATTATACTGCCCACAGTTAACGCAAAAAATTAACCATAAATATACTCCTAAAACATGAGCCTAATTGTTTATGATTCCAAAAGAAATAAAGCACAATATAGTTAACCCTCACCTAAATGTACCCTAAACTTATCAATACCACTTTTCTTTTCGCTCTCTCAAACCAAAATACAACCATAAATCTATCTTGTTATCTCTCTTTGAAAACAAAGAACCAAGTTCTTGTTCTTCAAATCCAAACAAGAACTAGCACAAATCGATATAAAAAACTTTTATTTTCCTTGACCCACGAAAATAGCGAAGAACAACTCACGAAAACAAGTGTTTGATATTTTTTTCTTCAACTACACGAAAATCAGAACCAAAACCCTTCGTGATTTATTCGACTGAAGATCTTGTTGTGAGTTTGTTTTGCTTTCGAACTAGGTGTGATCTTTTTTTCTTTTTTTTTTTTTTTTTTTTTTTATCAAAGATAGATGATGAGTATATAAGGTAAGAGACAATCAGAGACTACCACCATATCTTACTGAGTAAGAGCTTCTAGGTCTTACCACGTCTGACTCACAAGAAAAAACAAACAGGCCAATGTCTGATCGCGTCTGATCGGATCAGATTTCAGAGGTCAGTAAGACTTTTTTGATAAAAACAAACACAACCAAGTCATTAGATGAACAAATTTTTATTACGCGAGTATAAAAGAAATAAAAATAAACAAAAATGTATGAGTTCATTATACTAGTAAACATCTATACAACATATAAAAGAAAAATAATCAATGTGAAAAAGTAAAAAATCAAGAATGTGAAATGTTGAAAACCTTAAATCTAAACAAATAAAGGAAACTATTGTAATTTTAATGCAAATAAACCAAAATACTTAAAAATGAGGAATTTGAAAGTAATAAATTCGGTAATGAAAGGTTGTACATTAATGGCAATGATATGTTTCAAAATAAAACTATTAATACACATCGAAAATCGGGTTGACTCGGGACACTTCAAACCCGACGGATTGACCCGGTTTAATTTAACTCGTTTTTTTACCCAATTCGTCGGGTTGACCCGGTTTAAATTGTCCAATTTTTCGAACGGAACGGTTCTACCGGTTGAACCACCCGGGTCGAACCGGGTTTCAAAACATTATGTTTGATCCCCAAATCCTTAAACTTTTATTATTATTTTTCGTTTATAACCCAAAAACTTTTTTCATCACTAAAACTATCTGTCGCTATAAAATTCTGTTGCTATGCACGGGTACTCGTCTAGTATTAAGAAAACCTGTATTTCTTTTGACATATCAATGAACTAATTAAACAAAACATCTATATATGTGTGACACAAAATCTTGAGACCATGTCATTTTGGAGAAATCGAAATTTTTAACAAAAAATTAAACTATGAGGCAAACATCCTTATGGTAATCACAACTATGTTTATCACTAACCCTTTACTAAGAAGATATGGATATCACTAATAACATTCTTATGGTAATCACAAAGAATAAAAGTGTGACTTAAAGGGCACTTCAACACGTTAAATTGCTTATATTGATGAAAGATTAATATTAAATGAATAAATACGGGAAAAATGTGCAACTTTTATTCTATGAAAATGACTGTTTTTGCCTTTTGACCAGTTACCGAATGGTCAAGTTGATAATGGACCACAACAATTTCACTTTTTAAGTGCCAAGACTTTTTTTTTAGACTTTATTGATGTTAAATTTTGGTTTATTTGTATGACTTATGTGTTACAGCAGTTACGGCGTTAACAGCGTTATAGTTTTTATTTTATTTTATTTATTTATTTATTTATTATATATATCTATTTTTATGTATATTTATGAATGTTTAGTAAGTGAGAATGAATAAAGTTATCTGTTTAAATTGTAATTAAGTATTTAACAGATTTCATTTGACTTTTATGAGTAGATGTATTTAAATCTAACAATATTACTTTGATAGACGAGAACGAGATAATTGTCCAAATTTATTTATTTTTAACAACCAAGATTAACGAGATAAGTGCTTTTTAGTAAAATGTTACTACTAAGTGGTTACATGGTTTAACGAGTTTTCTAAATAAATATCCTACCATTTTAATCAAAGGTTGCAATTTGAGATCCGTTAGTTAAATATGTGTTAAGATGGATAAATATCTACTAAAAGATTGGTTTACGTGGGTCTTCCTAAATATTATAAATAAGTCTGATTAATTATTTGATAGAAATGACAATTATAAAACAATTATTCAATGGTTTTGGGTAGATCTAGCGTTACTTTTCTTTTTTTACCTTTTTCATATTTTACTCAAAATAAAAAAAATTGAAAAAATTGGAAATAGTTTGTTCAACCTAACCAAAACTCATCTTGACCAGATTCAAAATAAAACAATTATCCAACGGTTTTTAAAAGACTTATATAAAACAAGACCCGTTTAAACTCAAACCCATCTAGACATGCGACCCGACCCGACCTAACCCGCCTAGTTTGCCACCTTTAATTTCAATCGGTTTTATTCTAAATAAACCTTTAATTTGTTTTTCACTAATTACTTTTATCTAAGCCTAAACTCACATGGTCAATGGATTTTTAGGTTAACAAAGTGATTCATTTCAATATTCAACGAAATAAGTCAATGACCAAGGTCAAGAAATTGACTATTTAAATACATACAAATGTGGTTAGAAAAACTTTGTAACGTAATATAAAGTCTCGAATATTTGGCACATACGGTCCCATAAAATGTTGATTTGTATAATATGGTTCATGGGGAATTAGCTTGGGAACCCCACGTTAAATTAAAAATGCATGTTTTTTCTTGTTTGATTGTTTGAAAAGTCAAATGGTTGACTCGTACATGGTTTAATCATGTTGTTTTCGTGACCGTCTAAAACATTTTTCAGAGTCATCCAAAGCTGTAACGAGTGAAGTTTAAACTTCATTCCTTATGATAACTATTTATAGATTACAATGTAGAATGAACTTAACCCTAAGGAACCTTAACACTGTGTTCTCGAGTTAGAGTTTATGAAGAAAAAGAAAGAAAATGAAAAGGAAAAGAAGAAGTTGTGTTCTCGAGTAGCACTTAAGGAGGAAAAGAAAATGAAATGGAATGAAAGTTAGTATATTTTTGTTGATTATCAAAGTAAAGTGTTTTCTCTCAATTTTGGGCGGGAAATGTTTACTTTACATTATTTTTCTTTTCTTTAATAACAAAACTCAAGAACACAGTGTAAGCTCACAAATTAGGCTTGAACCGACTATACTAAAACCTTAATCTATACTTACTAGGAGGTTGGGTCTGAAATGCTGCTGATTGGAGAATTACAACTCTGCCGGATAGTTATGTAACTCTGCTGATTAGCATAAGAACTCTGCTGTTTTGATAACTCTGCTGTTTTGGTATAATAGGCATATTGTAACTCTGCTGCTAGCTCACGAGGACTCTGCTGCTAGAAGGATTACTCTATTGCTTATTAATTATGTAAAGTATGTTAAGATAAGTATAGAAAAGATACGTATGAATATTTTACTTGTATAGGAAGTCTTGTAAACCGACTAGGACTCCTCATGCTATAAAAGGAGGTTCTAGGGTTAGAGTTAGAGGTCGATTGATTAATTATCTTAGCATACGTATTATTGTTTTCACTTCAAGGTTTCTTGTAACCCTATTGCTATTCAGAGCAATCGTTATTAATATAATTGAAGTGTTGTTGGATAATTCGTTTGTGTTTTCTTCTTAAGATCAATTATTAGTTTCCGCATAATATTTGATATACAACCTAAGATCAGTTTCTATACCGATTACTTTAGATTTATCTAAGGTAGTTAATAAGATCGTGAAGCTCAACTGGGATCAACAAGTGGTATCAGAGCTTGTGATCTAGAAACTGGTACCAAGAAGAATTATTCAAAACAAAGATCTGTTTAATCATCAAAGCAAGCAATGGATTCCGATTCGACTCACATGGTTACTGCTTCAAGAGTTCCCATGCTCAAGACTGGAGAGTATGAGATCTGGAAGATGAGGATGCAACAATACATGCGAATGGTTGATTACTCTCTCTGGGAAGTTGTTCTTGATGGTGATAAGGTGCAAACCAAGACTGCTACTGGATCAGTCTTGACTCTCAAGACTAGTGAGGAGAAAGCTCAGAGAAGATTGGAGGTTAAGGCTCACAGTATTCTCATGATGGGAATACCTAATGATTATCAATTGAGTTTTAATCATATTGAGTCTGCTAAGGAGTTGTGGGAAGCTATTGAACTTCGATTTGGTGGGAATGAAGCTACCAAGAAATCTAGAAAGAATCTCCTTAAGCACCAGTTTGAGACTTTTTCTGCTATGAGTTCTGAGAACATTGAGGGAACTTATGATCGACTTCATAAGTTAACCAGTCAGATGGCTCTGTTGAAGATTGAACCATCTCAAGAAGATGTCAATCTAAAGTTTTTGAGAAGTCTATCTTCTGAGTGGAACACTCATACAGTGGTTTGGAGGCACAAGGAAGATTTTGATACTATGACATTGGATGATCTATACAACAACTTAAAGGTGTATGAATCAGAAGTTAAAGGATTTTCAAGCTCATCCTCTACCACTAATAATCTTGCCTTTGTCTCCTCAAGCAACAAGACTTCTGGTAGTCATCAAGAGCACTCTGCTGCTGGTACTTTTGCTCCTGCTGTTGGTTCACATGTCTCTGCTGCTGACTCTGCTAACCCCAACACCATCAGTGATGCTGCTATTTGTGCTTATTTGGCTGAACTTACTACTAGTACTTCAGTCATGCCTCAAGATCTGGATGAACTTGATCCTGATGATGTTGAAGAAATGGATATGCATTGGCAGTATGCAATGCTAACTATGAGGGCAAGGAGGTTTCTTAAGAGAACTGGTAAAGAGATGAAGTTCAGAAGAAACAGGAATGTGGGATTTGACAAGTCAAAGGCTGAATGTTTCAATTGTCGAAAGAAGGGACACTTTGCAAGGGAATGCAAAGCACCCAAAAGAAACATTGCAGATACCAAGAAGATTACTGTTGAAGAGTCAAGTCCTGATGCTGCTGCTGCTGCTTTGGTGTCATGTGATGGGTTTGGAGAGTTTGATTGGAGTGAGCATGCTGAAGATGGTCCTAACTATGCTTTGGCAGCTGAAGAGGAATCTCAAGTTCAACACTTTGCTCTTATGGCCTATTCTTCTTCTTCTTCTGGATCAGACTCTGAGGTATCCAATGAATCATCATGTTCTTTTAAATCATGTTCAGATAAAATTGATGAACTTAAGTCTAGCAATGGAAATCTTAAAAAGGAAAATGAAATACTTAAGTTAGACAATCTCAGTTATGAATATGGTTTAAAGAATTTAGAAGAGAAATTGGAATTCTGTAAAAAGGCTGAAATTGAATATCTTGATCAAATCACTATTCTTAAAAATGAGCTTATTAAGAAAGAAGATGAGATTAAGGTACTTATGGGAAAAGTAGAGGAGGCTGAACAGGCTAGAGATTTAGCTAAGAATGAGACTGAAAAACATGTTGTTAGGATAGAAAAACAACAATTTGCTACTGACATTCTTAGTAAACCAATAGGAAGGCACTTTGCTGATTCAGGTAGTGGACTAGGGTACAATGCTGTTGCTCACCCTAAGAAACTTAGTGCTCATGCCCCTCCTACTAGGACATTGACTTTCATATCTGAGTCTGGGGATAAACCTGTAGGTGAAACTAGTAAACCTGTAGAAGAAACTAGTGAAACTAACAAAGAGTCACCTAAGGTTGAGTTAAAGAAGTATGAGCAACCACCCCTGATTGAAGATTGGGAGTCTGACAGTGATGATGGGATTGTAGAATCTGATTCAACCTCTAAGAACAAAAAGAAAGAAATTCCTGCTGTTGTTGAATCACAAGTACCTAGAGCTAAAAAGGTTGAGTTTGTTAAGCCTAAGCTAGGTAAAGGTATCTCTAGGAAGATGGCTGAGTTTGACAATACACCTAGAGTATATCCTAAGAGAACTAATAACTTGCCTAGGGGAAACCAGAGAAATTGGAACAACCTAGTGTCACAAAAATTAGGGACTGATTTTCAACTATTTAAAAAGGCATGTTATAGTTGTGGTAGTTTTGAACATTTGCAAGATGAGTGTTATTACTATCAAAAACCAGTGTGGAACCAATATACAAGGGTGAACCATAGAAACTTTGGTAGAAAGACTCACCCACATCCCAAAAGAAACATGGTTCCTAGGGAAGTTCTGATGAGAGATGGTACTTCTAGAGTTATCTCTCCTATTGCCCCAAATGTGCCCATAAAGAAGAATATAGATAACTCTGCTGTTCAGTCAAACCCTGTTGTTCCAGCAAACTCTGCTGTTCAGGCAGACTCTGCTGTTTTGCCTAAAGTTATGACTGATACTGTTGTGGGCAACCATTTTTATGCTGTTAAAGCCTCAGCTTGCTGGGTCTGGAAACCAAAAGTTAAAGTTTTAGATCATGTTCTCAGACACAGCAGTGCACCAATGCAGTTGAAGAAATTTGACTACTTTGATGCACAAGGTAGATCCAAGTCAGTAATGGCTTGGGTCCCCAAGAGAAACTAATTCTCTTACTTTTTGTGCAGGGCAATCTACAAAAGGAGCTAAAGGACAAATGTATTTTTGATAGTGGATGCTCTTCACATATGACTGGAGACCAAAGCAACTTGGAGAATTTTGAAGCTTTGGATGGTGGTTATGTGGCCTTTGGAAATGATCCTAAAGGAGGTAAAATAGTTGGTCAAGGCATCATCAGAACTGGAAAGTTGGATTTTGAGAAAGTGTATTTGGTGAATGGTCTCAAGTTTAATCTTTTTAGTGTCTCACAAATGTGTGACAGGAAGAATTTTGTTCTTTTTACCGACACTGAGTGTCTTGTTTTGTCTCCTGACTATAAGATACCTGATGATAAATTGGTTCTTCTTAAAGTCCCTAGACATGACAATATATACAGTGTGGATATAAAGAATATTATTCCTAAAAGAGATTTGACTTGTCTGTTTGCCAAAGCCACTGTTGATGAATCCAAACTATGGCACAGAAGGCTTGGGCATCTGAACTACAAGGCTATGAACAAGTTGGTGAAAGGGAACTTGGTCAGAGGATTGCCTTCAAAGGTCTTTGAGAATCCTGAAGTTTGTGTTGCTTTCCAGATGGGAAAGCAACATAGAGCTTCCTGTAAGTCCAAATTGGTGAATTCTATAACTGAACCTTTGTTTATGTTACACATGGACTTATTTGGACCTACATATGTGAATAGTTTAAATAAAAAGATGTATGGTTTAGTGGTCACTGATGACTATAGTAGGTTCACTTGGGTATTCTTTTTAGCTTCTAAGGATGAGACTGCAGGCATTCTTAAGGCTTTTATTACCAGGATAGAAAACCTATTTAATCATAAGGTCAAAGTCATCAGATGTGATAATGGAACTGAATTTAAGAACAAGGTGATGAATCAGTTCTGTGAGGAAAAGGGTATAACTAGACAATTTAGTGTAGCTAGAACTCCTCAGCAAAATGGTGTGGCTGAGAGAAGGAATAGGACATTAATTGAAGCTGCCAGAACTATGTTGTCAGAGTCTAAGTTACCCACTATCTTTTGGGCTGAAGCAGTCAACACTGCTTGTTATGTGCAGAATAGGACTAAGATAGTTAAGCCTCATAACAAGACCCCCTATGAGTTATTGCATGGTAGAAAACCTATGATAGGTTTCTTAAGACCATTTGGGTGTCCTGTTACTATTTTGAACACCATTGACCACTTAGGAAAGTTTAGTGAGAAAGCAGACATAGGTTTCTTTGTTGGTTACTCTACTGAAAGTAAGGCTTTTAGAGTTTTTAATCAAAGGACTGGGCATGTAGTTGAAAATTTACATGTGACTATTAGAGAAACCACACCTAATGTTGATGGAAAAGGACCTGACTGGATGTTTGATATTGATTCTTTAACCGATAGTATGAATTATCAACCAGTTGTTGCAGGTACTACTAACATGTCTGCAGGTACACAAACTAACCCTAATGCAGGTACACAAGCACAGAAGGATGGATCTGCAGAGGAGTTTGTGTTGATTGAAAAGTGGAAGTTTGATCAGTATTTCTCTCCAACAGCTAAAGAAGGAAAAAGTTCAGGTGGTGATGCTGTACATAAGGAAATACCAAAGGTTAATGCAGAAGGTGATGATGAACCTGCTCATGATGATAAGGAAAGAAGTGTAGAGTCACAAGTTGATGGAATTCAAGGGAATAAACCAAGCAGCAGTTCTCTTAACTCTGCTGCCAAGCCAAAACACTCTGCTGTTAAGCCAAAGCACCTCTGCTGTTAAGGCAAAACACTCTGCTGTTCAGCTTGGTAACTCTGCTGCTGAACTCAAAGACTCTACTGATATAACTGGTGATTCTGATGATGATTCTGCTGATGAGATGCCTGAATTAGAAGAAGTGTATGTGGATACTGATGATGAAGTTGTTGATGTTTTTAGTGCTGAAGCTGATTTATCAAACTTGGAGACTGCCATACCTGTTAGTCCCACACCAACAACAAGAATCCACAGGAATCATCCAAAGGATCAGATAATTGGTGATGTTCACTCTGCTGTTCAGACTAGAAGTAAGTCAAAAGGGTTGAGTGATTTGCTTGATCAGGGATTGTTTGCTCAAACACTTAAGAAGAGGAATAGCCACAAGGATCTACAAAACTGCATGTTTGCCTGTTTCTTATCTCAGGAAGAACCCAAGACCATTCACAAGGCTATGAAAGATGAAAGTTGGGTTGAAGCTATGCAAGAGGAGTTGCTGCAGTTCAAGCTTCAGGAGGTCTGGACATTGGTGGATTTGCCAAATGGAAAAAGGCAATTGGTACAAAATGGGTGTTCAGATGCAAGAGAGATGAAAGAGGGATTGTTGTCAGAAACAAGGCTAGATTGGTGGCTCAGGGATACACTCAGGAAGAAGGTATAGACTATGATGAGGTATTTGCTCCAGTTGCAAGATTGGAGGCTATCAGACTTTTCTTGGCATATGCCTCATACAAGAATTTTCCTGTGTATCAAATGGATGTGAAAAGTGCTTTCTTGTATGGAAAGATACCTGAAGAGGTTTATGTGATGCAACCACCTGGGTTTGAAGATCCTAAGTATCCTGACAGGGTCTACAAGGTGAAGAAAGCACTGTATGGATTACATCAAGCTCCTAGAGCTTGGTATGACACCTTATCCCAATATTTGTTGAATAATGGTTTTAGCAGAGGAACCATTGATAAAACATTGTTCATTAAGAAAGACAAAAAGGATATCCTACTTGTTCAAGTTTATGTAGATGATATCATTTTTGGGTCTACAAATAAGGTGTTATGTGAAGGATTTGAGAAGCTAATGCACAGTAGGTTTGAGATGAGTTCTATGGGAGAGTTGACTTTCTTTTTGGGGCTTCAAGTCAAGCAGATGAAAGATGGAATTTTTATTAGCCAAGACAAGTATGTGGCTGATATGTTGAAGAAATTTGGATTCCAGGATGTGAAGGCAGCCAAGACACCTATGGATAAGAATAAACCTTTGCTCAAGGATGAAGATGGAGTAGAGGTTGATGTACATCTGTATAGATCCATGATTGGCTCATTGATGTATCTGACTGCTTCAAGGCCAGATATCATGTTTTCTGTGTGTGCCTGTGCTAGATTCCAAGTGTCCCCAAAGGTTTCACACTTGGAAGTAGTCAAAAGAATTTTTAGGTACCTAAAGGGTCAACCAAAACTTGGTCTTTGGTATCCTAATAATTCACCATTTGACTTGATAGCATACTCAGATAGTGACTATGCTGGAGCTACTATGGATAGAAAATCAACTACAGGAGGCTGTCAGTATCTTGGTCATATGCTTATCTCTTGCAATGTAAGAAACAAACAGTGGTAGCCAATTCAACAACTGAAGCAGAATATGTTGCTGCTTCTAGCTGCTGTGGACAGGTGCTCTGGATTCAGAACCAGCTGCTGGATTATGGGTACAATTTCATGAACACAAAAATTTTTATTGACAACAACAGCACAATGTGTATTATAAAAAATCCTGTTTTTCATTCTAAAACAAAACACATAGAGATAAGACATCATTTTATTAGAGATTGTTATGAGAAAAAGTTAATTCAAGTGGTTAAAATTCATACTGACAACAATGTTGCTGATTTACTTACAAAATGTTTTGACATCAGTAGATTTCAGTTTCTAGTTGCTAGTATTGGCATGATCAATCTTTAACTATTTTAACTATCTTATCTCTGTATGATTTTGTAAAATTTTGTAAGGATTTGTGCTGTTGATTTGTCATTATCTTGTGTTTAGTTAAAGTCTGCTGTTTAGTTGGTTTGTTGCTATGCTACTCTGCTGCTATTATGGAATATTCTTGTTTGTGTTTGTTGTTTGCAACTAACCTTTTGCAGATACATATACAAATACTCAAGTAAAGCAAGGAAAATTAAAAGGTTCATTCATTCCATAAGCAAAGTACAGAGACAGTTTTCTTACAAACATCACTCAAAAGAAAAGTTCAAAAGACATCAAGCTACAAAGATTCACAACCTACATCTTAGCAAAATCAGGCATGACCTTGCTTCGTGGTCCCCTAGTGCCCATGGCCTCAAAAACCTTTGGGCAGGGGAGTGCAAGCACTACTGGACGAGGAGGTGGAGTTTGCTGCTGACTGGTGGAGGGAGCTGCTTTCTTCTGCTGGTTGTTCTTCTTTGGCACAGAGGGTTTCTTCTTTAACCGGATTTGGCTTCGGATGTGGAATGTGGACACTCTTTGCAAAGTCGGCTGCGGCTTTCTCCAGTTGCTTCTGTAGTTCAGCTGTTATTGGATGTTTTGGAGGGATGATCTCCCAAGCTCCTTGGTAGTAAGTCATGTGTTTTGGCCAACCTTGCTGTTTCCCAGGCCAATCAGCTGTTTCGTCATCGCTTGATTCTTCAAATGACGATGGTGTCGATGGAAGTGGATCGGAGTATGAATCTTCCTTGATTGCTTTTCCTTTGTTTTGCGATGTGGATGCATTCTTAGGAAAGTAACTAGCCCAACCTTTTGAGTCCTCTGATGATGAATCTGAAGATATTTCGATGATTGGTGTTTTTGATGAACTCATGTTGGATTGGTGTTAAGTTAGGGTTTGGAATTAGGGATTTGCTTTAGTGATTAAGGATTTATGGAGTTTAATGTGAGGTTGGTATGATATTTAAGGAGGTGATTTTTAACGATTTTGGGATTGTTGACTTTCGGTCAATACTTTCATAACTCTGCTGATGAGTTTGAAAGTTGAAGGGTCAAACTGAAAAATTTTGGCGCGTTCTTAACCCTAATTGAATCAAAAAGGTATCTTTTACCCAATTGATTTCATTACGCTCTAATTGCTCCAAACTTACACTCAATTCTCACTCAAACACAACAATTCATATCATTTCACCCCAAACCCCCAAATCCAATGGCTCGAAGAACGTTTCCGGAAGAACACAATCAGATAGCGTTTCTCAGTAAGGTTAATGCAGCGGATGGATTTTACGAGGTTATGGATTTTCTGGGTTCGTCTAAGTTAAGGTATGCATTAACAGTTGCCCCTACAATTTACAAATCTCATATGAGACAATTTTGGTCAACTGTTAGATTGGATGTCTTAGATGGTGAGGAACGACTGGTAGGTAGTGTAGATGGGGAGGACATTGTAGTTAGTGAAACCACAATTAAGAGAAGTTTGAGATTGTCAGGCACCCCAACACCCCCTACTATAACCCCAGAAGTTGTGATGGCTGAACTTGAGACTTTTGGTTATGAGAGACCTGAGAATAGTGGAACATTTTTGAAAGGTCGTATGTGTCCCCATTGGAAGTTTTTACTGCATACTCTACAACATTGCTTGTTTCCTAAGATAGGTGGGTGGAGTGAGTTTAATGCATCTCAGGCAATGGCTTTAGTATGTTTAGCTACAGGGAAGCCCTATGATTTTTCTGTTATGATATTTGAGGGGATGAAGAAATTTGTTAAGAAGAAGTTCTACTTATACCCTAGGTTTCTACAACTTATAATAAACAAACAGCTAAGGGAACCTTTGAGGCATTCACAAATTGAGCCCTGTAGTAGAATGGCCATCAAGATGTTTGCATTTTTGAAGAAGAATGGGAAAGGATTTTCTGGTGTTCTTACTCCCTTAACTGAGCATATCTTGAATGTAGTGGCTGAAGTGCATGAGGATGAAGAGGCTGGAACACCCACAGCTTCCCACCACACATCCTCATCAACAAGTTTAAATGAATCATCTTCCACTGAACCACAACCTACCCAATCACCTAGGAATTCACAAAATGAGAACATTGTGCACCCTCAGGCCAATGTTAGTATGGTAGCAGATGAGGCTGGTACAGGTGGTGGAGGTACCATGATGGAAGAGGTTGGCACTACTGTTTCCAACTTAGTAGTTGAACAGGACAGTGCTAACATACTTAAGACCTCAACCATGGCAACATCATTTGTAGAAGGTTCTCAGGAACCTGATACAACTGGTGGTAACCCCAGCCAAATGGCTTTTATGGGGGGCTCAGATGTTCATCCTAGGGATGAGACTGAGTTTATGTCCAAAGATTCACCTCTCAGAGAAGGTAACACATCTCGAAGTGATGAGGACAGCGATGAACATATTGAATTGATGGACACTTATGTACATATTGACATTGCAAATGATACACCTCTCGGACCAGGTCACACAGGTCGAAGTGTTGATGCTAGAATTGAACTTGAAACTGATGATTTGACGGCTAACACACCAGTACAAAATGCCAATTCCAATGATCAACCTCTCGGGTCAGGTTACACAGACCGAAGTTGTGAGGATATCATGAAACAATTGAAAGAATTGACGGAAAATTGTACCAAATTGTCAAAGGAGGTGCTTGATCTAAGAAAGGAGTTAAAGACAGTCAGATCTACTCAAGGTGCTGAAATTAGGAGGCTTAAATTAAGGGTTACACATCTTGAGGGGAGGCTCAAGAAGAGGTCCAAACCAAGTTTGGAAGAGGATGCTTCCAAACAGGGGAGGAATGATGAAGAGGCTGTTATAAATGATCAAGAGGATGTGATAGGTTCAGGGGAGGTAGAAAAGGATGGTGTAAAAGATTCAGTGGAGGTTGAAGTTGTAAAAGACTCTGTTATTGAAAATGTTGGTGAAAAGGGTGACTCTGCTGGTGCAGAACACTCTGCTGATGAAGTTGCTGGTGCAGAAGAACACTCTGCTGATAGATTGAATGTTTCTGCTGAAAATACAGAGAAAAGTGCTGGAGTTAAGAACTCTGCTGATGATGAATCAGATGATGAACAGTTAACCTTAGCTCAAGTGCTGTTGAATATGAACAAAGAAACTAAAACACCCACACCATCACAAGAACAACCTGTTGCTGACTCTGCTGAAGAATTTGAAAGGATGCAGAAATTGGCTGAAAAGGCTCAAATTGCTCAGGATGAAGAATTTGCAAGAAGTGTTGCAGCTAGTGAAGAAAGAGATCAGTCTGAACTTATGGAAAGCACTGCATTTAAAGAAGTTAGTCAAGAAGAATTAGATGAACAATTGCAGTATTTCATTGAGTCTGATATGATTGTCAGAGGTGAAGCTAGGCTGATATCAAATGATGAGCAGTTGGATGGTACTGAAAAGACAGAAGAGCTTGTTGCTTTTATACTCAAAAAGAATGGATTAGCTAAGTGGGAAGAGTTGATTAAGAGGATAACAGAAGCACAGAAGCATGGTTATAAACCAAAGTCAGCTTCAAGGAAAGCATTGGTTACTGACATGAAATACTATTTGAAGAATGCTAGAAACTATCAGATGAAGGATTTCAAAGGAAAGCCAGATCACTTAATTGAAAAGGAATTTTATGAAACTTATGCTCAGCTTAATCCAAGAAAAGTTTCTGACAAGAAGAGAAATCCAGAAGTTATGGGATCTGACAATCTAAAAGCATCTGGAGTGGAAGTGTGTTCAAAGTCTGTAGTATCTGATGCTGAGAAAGAGAAAGAAGTTGTTGTTGAAACTGAAGAAATGACTGAATCCTCTGCTGGTACAAAGAGATATAGAAGGAGAGTAAAGCAGGTGAGTAGGAAGAAGAGAAAAATTCAGTCAGTAGTGATGAGTGATTCTGAGGAAGAGGAGAAAGAAGATAGTGATTCAGGGAATGAAGAAGTGACTGCAGATGAGATGAAAGGGGTTATGGATCTCACAGTTCATGAACCTCAAGAAGAGCCTGAGTTACTTAATGAAGTACCTTTATCAGTAAAATATCCAATAATTTCATATTCACATGATATTTTAGCTGATAGTAGTGTATGCTGGATAGTAAAGAGATCAAATGGTTCAAGTGTGGGGTATATTAGTTTTTCTCAAATGCTGCACTATATGGATAGAGATGATATTACTCAACTCTGGAATTTGTACAAGATGAGGTATGGAGATACTAGACCAGAGATAGTGTATGAGAGGCTAAATTATTACTACTTGAAGAACATGTTTGAACCAGATGAGAAAAGTATTGAATGGAGGAAGTTACTGAGCTCTACAGTTCAGAAGTGGTACTTATATCAAAGTTGTGGAGTTCATGTTTTGTCTTGTATAGGTGTGACTGTGTATATGCTTGTGGAGAAGGATTATGTCATCAACAACAGTACATCTATTCTGTATCAAATGTTGCAACCTGGAAAGTTGACACTTCAAAGACCATTTGATTCAGATAATCAAGCAAAAGAATTGATTGAGAAATACAAACAGTTGCTGGTATCACAGGTTTCAAAACAGTAAGGTGTTTGGAAGCATCCTCCTGGTGGTTATCTGGGATTAAGGAAACTTGATGATTTTTGGAGAAAAATATTAAGTTTAGGGGAGGATTGTTGGGTCTGAAATGCTGCTGATTGGAGAATTACAACTCTGCCGGATAGTTATGTAACTCTGCTGATTAGCATAAGAACTCTGCTGTTTTGATAACTCTGCTGTTTTGGTATAATAGGCATATTGTAACTCTGCTGCTAGCTCACGAGGACTCTGCTGCTAGAAGGATTACTCTATTGCTTATTAATTATGTAAAGTATGTTAAGATAAGTATAGAAAAGATACGTATGAATATTTTACTTGTATAGGAAGTCTTGTAAACCGACTAGGACTCCTCATGCTATAAAAGGAGGTTCTAGGGTTAGAGTTAGAGGTCGATTGATTAATTATCTTAGCATACGTATTATTGTTTTCACTTCAAGGTTTCTTGTAACCCTATTGCTATTCAGAGCAATCGTTATTAATATAATTGAAGTGTTGTTGGATAATTCGTTTGTGTTTTCTTCTTAAGATCAATTATTAGTTTCCGCATAATATTTGATATACAACCTAAGATCAGTTTCTATACCGATTACTTTAGATTTATCTAAGGTAGTTAATAAGATCGTGAAGCTCAACTGGGATCAACATATACTTACTAGGAGGTTAACTAGGTGTCCTAATATGAAATTATTTGATAGAATTACGTGTTAGTTAATTTTAGTAGATTATGCACGCATGGACAGAGCCGGTGGTTCCCGCAGGTGCTCGACCCCTATGGATTTTTTCATAATACTATTAATTTTTGTAAAAAATATCAATTTTTTCTAAATGCATCTTAAATGCATCCGGTCAATTGAAATGTGTTTCTATATTACGGTTCTAAAAAAATTATGCACCCGGTCATATTTGGTCCTGGTTCTGTCCCTGTATGCATACTCTAATAAACTTATAGAATATTAAAAATGTCGACCTAGTAATACATATGTTATCATAAAAATACCACGTTGTTGATTATTCACACGAGGACATTGTAACGTGGTATTTTTTGAAGTTTAGACCTAGCAATTTTTATGGTTGATGTTATATATTTTGGTCAAACTGGGACGCATATCGATGACTTTAACAAGTATATAAAACAAATTGTGGTTGGAAGATAAACTAAAAAGAAGATAGAAGTTTCTAATATACAGACAATAAACGTCAATGTATAAAAATGATAGATTAATGACGAATCAAAAGGTGGGATCCCATATGATGCTTATCTATAAAATGTATTGGGAAAACTAATTATGCTTATGTTATGCTAATACGGAGTATATGAAATCTTAAATTGTCACTTGTTTGGTTGTAGCTGAAGGCTTTCACAATTTCCTTCAAATTAGCACATTGTTTCGTAATTAACTGAACCCAAAAAAAAAAGGATTAACTTATTGATATGAGGATTCGACCAGAATTCACTCGGTTCTAGTTTCGTAATTAACTGAACCGGGTGTCAAATAAATACTTGGCCTCATTTTATAAGAAAAATGTAAACCTAAAACGACGTAATAGGTTTGAAGCATAAAGAAAAAAGTGGGGAATGGTGAATCAACTTCTTTCATGATTCTTGGATTGGAGAAATCCCCCTCACTAGTAACATGTATCCAAGGGTGTATGCTCTTGAAGTTGATAAGCATGCTAGTGTGGCTTCAAAATTAAGAGATACTTCTCTTACTGTTTCTTTTCGGAGGTCCCCTAGAAGTGGAATTGAAGATGATCAACTTCACCTCCTTATTGCCAATACTTCTTCCGTTATTCTCTCTAATATTAGTGATAGATGGGTTTGGAAGTTAGATTCTTCGGGTGTCTTCACGGTGAAATCGGCTCGCGAGTTTATTGATGATTCTTTGCTCACAAAGACGGTGGTTCCTACAAGATGAGTTAAGTATATTCCCATCAAGATTAATATTTTTGCATGGAGAGTTTCCTTGGATAGACTTCCCAAAAGGTTGAATCTTTCTCTTTGCGGTCTCGATATACCGTCTATAATTTGTCCCCTTTGTAGTATTGCTGTAGAATCAACCTCGCATCTTCTTTTCTCTTGTTTAGTAGCTAGACAGTTGTTGTGCAAGGTTGCTCAGTGGTGGGAATTAGAGTATCAAGACTTTCATTCATATGAAGATTGGCTTCTATGGTTACAGAATCTTCGGCTTTGCAAGCGTTCCAAGGATTTGATTAAAGGAGTTTGTTACACCACCTGGTGGATCATTTGAAATCATCGAAATCAAGTTTTGTTTGGGACCAATCCTCGGCGTTTAGATCTTCTTTTTGACGAGATTGTTAGGTCATCTTTTTATTGGTGTTCTAATTGTAATAACTTAAACTTAGACGGGAACTTGTGGATAAAAATCCTAGTTCTATTAATTTGTAATTGGTTCTAGCTCCTTGTTAGCTTTTTAATAAATTTGACGTTCAAAAAAAAAAAAAAAAAAAAAAAAAAAAAAAAAAAAAACAAAATAAAGATTAGGTTCTAGACGTACATCACAATAAGGTAGGGTTGTGGTTACAAGGACTTTGGGAATCTAGCATCAAAAACTTGCTAAAAGCTAGAACCGATAAACAAACTAAATAACAAAGTTTCTTATCCATCTTTTTATTCGATAATAATGACTTTGGCTCTACCTATTGCTTAAGGGGTATTTTATTAAGGTTTTGAACATAAGTTGATGAGAATTAAAAAAAATTGTTTGGTTTAGAAGTATCAATTCGCAATCGAGAATCATATGCTTGACTTCAAGATTCTACAATTATGAAATAGCTGCATGATCAAATTTGGAATTTATTCATAAAGTAAAGATCAAATTTTATATAATAAAACAAAATCCCTGGTGGGGACTTTTACATTTCAAAAAAATCAAATCATACCTTATTAAGTAATAATCAAATTATTATAATTATTATTTTCTTAAATATTAAATAAGAAAAGCTTAAATACT
>CP139509.1:502169515-502249515 GCA_021014915.2 Artemisia tridentata subsp. tridentata
TTTTGTTTAGAATGGATGCAGTAGTAGCACATTTTTTACAAACAAACAAATAAATGTTTATTTGTTTTTAATGTGGCATGGGAAGACGATGGAGTGATGTTAGTTGTTTATTATGTTTTGCATTAGTGGATCCTCACATTCAGTTTAGTTGCAACTGCTGTAAGAGATAGGTTTATGGAGATGCAACCAAATGGCTTACTTATTAATCTTAGGGTGCTTGTCTTAGCTTGTTTGAGGTGCTTATTAGCCTTTTATCAAATCGCAATGAGCCTATTTTAATGAAGGTTTTTAGAAATGGATTAAGTTTTAGGATTGGTTACATTGTTTTTCTTTTATAATGAATTTCGTCATATGGTTAAAATTTGCTTTTATGATTAGTAATATATAGCAGCATGCTCTTTACTTAGTGATGGTGTGTTGGGTTTTAAAAACCGCTTAATGTTTTATGACATTGCTTATCATCTTTTGTGTGTAATTCTGTGATAAATATTATGTGCAGAGGGAATTAAGAAGGAGAATGGTCTAGGTCTAACTAATACTAAGGACGGTAACTTTGGAGAATGGTATTCTGAGGTATTGGGCATCTTCTATGTATTTCTGATAACTATACTCCCATGATAACAGTAATTAATGTGGACCTTTGGGGAATAAATTTGACAACATATATTGAATTCACTAATATAGTTAACCATAGTTTATAATAGAATATTCATTTTTAATGGGGATGGGGAGGATGAAATTGTGTTATCATTATTTACTCTTTGTTTTTGTTTTTTTGTTTTTTTGTTTTTTTTCTTTTGCTTATAGGTGGTTACAAAAGGAGAGATGATAGATTACTATGAAATGTCTGGCTTTTACGTCCTCCGTTCTTCGGCAGTAGCCGTTTGGGACGAAATGCGTGTAAGCATTGTTTTGCTCTGTGACATTTTGTGCCTTTATTTGTTTCACTTATTAAAATATCATGCTAGCAAAATGATGATTTTTTTTTGGTAAAGGGTTTCCCCGGCAAAATGATGATGGTATAAGCTGTTTTGTAATATCTTTGGACAGGACTTCTTTAATCCAGAAATTTTGAAGATGCATATCAGACGATGTTACTTCCCACTTTTTGTTTCCAATACGGCTCTGCAAAAGGAGAAGGATCACATAGAGGGTTTTGCCCCTGAGGTATAGTCTATGAACATTGTATTTACACTTTTAATTGATTGGTGTTTTGGCATGAACTTTTTATCAATATTATAATATTTTGTCTTTATTATCGATTGTGATGCACTTTGGGATGCTTTCCCTAATCTAAACTTTTCAGGTTGCTTGGGTCACGAGATCAGGTAGCTCTGATTTGGAAGTTCCTATTGCCATTCGCCCAACAAGTGAAACTGTCATGTACCCCTTCTTTTCTAAGTGGATCAGGGGACACCGTGACTTGCCCTTGAGAATGAATCAATGGTGCAATGTTGTTCGCATGGAGTTAAGTAGTCCCACTCCCTTTCTCAGGTAATATTTTTCATGTCCCTTGTTATATTGTGTGCCTGCTTATAGCATCACTTTAGTAAAAATCGCTGGTCCCTAGTTGGGCGGCCAGGTACCACCTAACCATTAATGGTTAGGCGGGGGCTCAATCGGGGAATAATTGGATTGGAATTTTTATATATAAAATTTTTAATTTTTGAAATTATATGTATAACATAAACGAAATGCTTCAAAATACTCTAAGGTTCAAATTTCAAATGGTTCAATCATTTTCATTTTTAGAAACCAATTTCCCAATTCAATTGGTGTCATAAACATTCAGTTCAAATAAAAAACTAGCATCCACATTTTGTGTTAAATCACTACTCGAGGTGTGGTTCGTCTGATTTTGTGAAAAACATGAGGTATATTGAAAAAAATCCTCAATTTTAAGTTTTGGAAAAAGTTGACCCGCGTTGACCGATTTAGCCGACATTTTGTTTCATCCCATTAATAAGGCCGACTAGGCTTAAACTGGCCGGTTAATCCCCGCCTAGTGCCTAGGCCGTTTTTTCCAACACTGGAGTCAGTTATGATCACAATTTGAATGTGTACTAACTTTTCAACTTTGTAGGAGCCGTGAGTTTCTTTGGCAAGAAGGACACAGTGCCTTTGCAACAAAGGAGGAGGCTGACATCGAGGTAAAAATCAGAGTTATCTCGAGTCAGTACATCTCATGTTTAAAACATGAGAAAGTTCATTCATTGATACATGTGTTTAATGCATGAAAAATGGAATGATATAGTTGTAACTATGATATATTTTAGGTTGGTCAAATACTTGAACTGTATAGACGTCTTTATGAGGAGTACTTGGCCGTCCCTGTTGTGAAAGGGGTAAAGAGTGAGCTGGAGAAGTTTGCTGGTGGGCTATATACTACTAGTGTGGAGGTACCACCTATAAGATACTATCATCAGTTGATAACTAATGTTAAATTACATGTCTCCTTATAATTGCTTTAATGCTTTCAGGCCTTTATTCCAGAAACTGGTCGTGGTGTACAAGGTGCAACTTCACATTGCTTGGGCCAGAATTTTGCTAAGATGTTTGAGATTAACTTTGAAGATGAGAAGGGAAAAAAGGCTATGGCGTGGCAGAACTCATGGGCTTACAGCACCAGAACAGTAATCAAGCGATTGTTTTTAGTATTTGTTAAAATGTGTTCTATAATATAGAACAAGTTTTGATATTAAACTTGATATGTTTTCAGATTGGTGTGATGGTTATGGTTCACGGTGATGATAAAGGCCTGGTGTTGCCTCCTAAAGTTTCAGAAGTACAAGTTATTGTGATTCCTGTGCCTTTCAAAGATGCAGATGTTGAAGAAATAATGGATGCTTGTTCGGCGACTGTGAACACTTTAGAGGGTTTAGGTATTCGTGCCCAGGCAGACCTCAGAACGAATTATTCGCCTGGTTGGAAGTATTCTCATTGGGAAATGATGGGCGTTCCCTTGAGGATTGAAATAGGACCAAAAGATCTAGCTAATAACCAGGTTAGAAAATAATGTTCATTATGACAAAATGCAAGGTAGAGGTGCAAATTTTGAAAGTCCACTTTTTGTGTTTATTTGGGCCGTTCTTTATTACTAACTCTTCAAATCGGGTTTTACCGAATGTATAGCACTATAGCTTATTATGTTTAATTGTCTGATTTAGCTTGAATCCCTTCTAATTTGTTTCCGAACTTATTTGGCCTTCTTCAACTGCAAGTGTTCCTTGCAAAAGCCTGATGTTTACTTCTTTTCAGGTCCGTGCTGTTTGTCGTGACAATGGATCAAAGGTCAATCTTCCTATGGCAGATTTGGGTGAGAAAGTTAAGGTTATGTTGGATGATATTCAGCAACGCATGTTTGATATTGCTAAACAAAAACGAGATGCATGTATTCAAGTTACCAAAACTTGGGATGAGTTCATTGAAGCATTAGGCCAAAAGAAATTGATCTTGGCTCCATGGTGTGATGAAGAGGTAATAGTTTGTATCCATTACATTTTAATGCTTGTAACTAGACTTGAGCCAATTATTTAATCATGTCAATTAAAAGAAACAGTCCATTGATCAAACAAATGATTAAAGAGGTCGACCCATTTAGGCCAGTCTATAATTGGGTTGGTCAGTGATATGTGTGGGTCGAGCTATTTTATTACTGAAATCAGGATCCTCAATTTTAATGGTTATAAATGTGAAGTTCTTGTATTACTGAAAACGCCCATCAAATCCCAATGCGTGTCCATCTATCTAGTTGAGTCTTGTGATCCGTTTCAAATCTGTCCCGTTGAAGCAACTATTCTAAATGCGTATGCAAAAGGATATGAAAGCAAAGCTCAATCATGTGTCCTTTTTTATGCGCTACTATGCTTCAGTAGTTTGCCATTTGTATTGTATCTATATGTATAATAGATTGACTTATACATGTAATTCATGCTTCAGGAAGTCGAGAAGGATGTGAAAGCTAAGACAAAGGGGGAGGTCGGAGCTGCTAAGACACTTTGTTCTCCATTGGTCCAGCCTGAACTGCCTCAAGGTACTTTTTTTCTTTTAATAGAGGGCTTGTCTAATTATAAAAAGTACTACGTATACATGTATTATCATTCAAAATTGACTAGGGAAAAACAAACTGGTAGTTATGCGGCTTTTCTTTTCTTGACAGGAACGTTATGCTTTGCATCGGGAAAACCTGCTAAGAAATGGACGTACTGGGGACGAAGTTATTAACTACACTAACCCTTGATGAATATAGGGTTTAACCCAAAGTTGAGCTTTAGTACTTGAATAACATTGCCCCATGCCTCTAATCATATATTTTCTCTTTTGAAAAGTTTTTTATCTTTAATTTCCAAAAAGATGATGATTGTTTATGTATCCGGGCAAAGTATACCATCAACTAGCGTTATGATTTTATTTCTATTTTTATGTACTAGGCTTTTATTTTTATGCAATTTTTTTTAATGTAATGTGGTGTGTTTTTTTTTTTTTTTTTTTTTTTTTTAAATTAACGAAGTTTAGTTTAGTTAATATTAAAGTGGACGACGGCACCACATTTTCTGGTGCCGTGGGTACCGCCCAGAATGTGGTGTCGTGAGATTTATGGTGCCATAGAGATTTTTGCTGATGTGGCATGGAATTTTGAGCCATGGCTCCAGGGTACCCATTACTCTCATAACATACCACAACTTACTCATTTGGGCCTACCACTACCTATTTTTTTTTCTTTTCAAAAACGCAAATAAACTAAATTCATTTTATAAAAATAAAAATACAATACATCAAATAATACAAATAACAAAAATAACATTAAAAAAAAAAAAAAAAAAATCTGAAAACAAAAAAAAACCTTTGCCAATATTTTGGCCCACTTCCAGCCCACTTATTCTCCTTCTTCATCCTACTTCATCGGCTGCTACAAGTATACAGTCACACACTCACACACATACAAGTATACAACACAATTGACAAACCAAAAAAAAAAAAAAAAAAGAAAAAAAAAAGAAGCAAGAAACTGAAAAAAGAAAACCTTAAAATACAAAACTTGGCCCACCTTCTTCAACATTTAAGCTCGTCGTCTGCACGATATCTCTTCCACGGCGAGCCCCGGCGGGCAGCCACGGTGTGGCGACGAGCCACGGCGAGACGTCACGTCAGCCCACGGCGAGGCACGATTCCAATCACACCGATTGCTCTTATGTACAAGAAAGTTTCTGGTTTCTGCACCTTTTTAGTGTGGTACTTGTGCAATTGTCTACACGCTTTTCAGGGTGGATTCTTGTGCAATTTTCTACACGCTTTTTACTGTGTATACTTGTGCAATTTATTTACGGTTATAGCTGTGCAAAAATATGAGAAATTTTCACGCTAATTTGTGTTTCTTTTTTTGTGACGCCCATATTTGCCACGCAACAATTAAGCGTGGACTCAATAATTGTACACACTTTAAATTGTGTATATGTGTCCAAATAGATGTGTAAAATTAACCCATTTGTTGTAGCAAAAAGATACGAAAAAAAATTTGCGATAATTAAAACTACAAGACGATAATAAAAACTACGTCGACGACTAGCAAGGTCTATATTTTGCTAAAAATATACATAGCCAAATCCAATTCCCAACAATCTCGGGCAAATCTTGGATCGATCGAACATGTAACTTTAAATGCTTTTTAGTTTCTAATATCAACTTGACATGGTAAAAAGTGTGCAATTGACCCCCTATAATGTGGTTTTAACCAAACATTAGTCAAAAGTCAAAAATAAGCCTTGAGATAAATAGCTTCTTTTTGAACAATTCAAAGAAATAGTTAAAAGCGAGGTTTTGGTACATATTATGCCAAAATAAATAACTAAAATGTTATATTATAAATCGGAGGAGGACCGGTACCTCTTTTTTATTTAGATGTACGCCGGGTAATCTAGTGACCGTTTTCAACCTTTTCCTAGCCACGCCCAAATGTAAACTCCTAGTTAAGTTTAAAACCTTGACATAGTGATACAGCCAAGTACCTTACCACTAGACCATTAGATATGATCATATATCGACTATCGTAGAACATTATTATATTGTTTAATATGGAACTTGGACACTTTGTCATGCAACCTACAATTATCTTAAGTAGCATGATCAAAAACTCGAAGCTCACTACTCACTAGTGTTATAGATGATAGTCTTAACTAATGGTTTTATCATATTAATGAGCAAATGAATAAAATAATTATTGATGTTACGGATCGAAAGAATAAAAACTAATCAAAATTATAAAAAACTTATAATGATCTTCTTTAATATATATAAAAGAAAAATAAAAGTTTAGGTATGAATTGAAGCAAATAATAGACATCAACGTCGCTGTGGTGTATTGCTTTACGCGTAAAAGGGTCTCCGGTTCGAACCCGGGCAGCTAATTGTATTATCTTTGAAAAACTTATTTTTTATGTATGGCCCGCAATCTACATATATATGATCCTGTAGAACATGAGACAAAAACCGTTAAAGAGCTCCGCACTGGATCAAACTCCCTGTCCTTAAAGGTGTTTACACGCTCAATTTGCTGCAAGCCTCTTGCATAACGAACCCCAGGATTTGATACAGACGCTATGTTGTTGATCACCAGTGTATGATAACAACATAATGACAATAGCGGAGTAGAAAACGGTTTGACAAGTATGCTAGTACGCAGGAGTGATGAAGCCCTTTTGTAAGTGTTGTAGTGTGTTTTTTGGTACATCAAAAGTGTTCACCAATACACCTTTTTATAGCTTAAAATCAACCCTCTAAACATGATCAAAAGAAACAATAATCATGGCAAGAAACTAGGAGGTGGTGGTGGAGATGGTTGCAAGTCATGGCTGCCATCCAAATCTCCTCATACTCCTATTTTCTAGTTGACTTATTAGCCCACGTACACTTTTGGTTACTACTTAACCCTGTTGTACCACAAGAATGTTGGTTTAATATTGTGTGGTGAGTTCTCAGAACAGGGTAAAGATAATCAAACAAGGTACCGGATATTCACTTGAAATCGTGGTATCACTTTCCAATAGAAACTATTCGACCCTATGCCTGGGTTACACGAATATCTCTATAGGATAAGACCAAGTGATGTTCTTGTTCTAGGCACAGATCAAGAACCAAATCGTATTTGAGTGTTTAGGGTTTTGTGTTCTGTGTCTCCCATGCAGTTATGATACGACCTCTATTTATAATAGAGTTTACTCAAACCCTAGCCCATGGAATTATGTATAATTAACGGCCCATTAATTATCCATAATAGTTTCCATAATAGTAGGAATCAGTGGTTATAATACGACCAGCGGGAACGAGCTTACCAGCAGGAACCATAAGCCTACCAGCAGGAACAAGCTCACCAGCAGAAACAAGCTTACCAGCAGGAACCATAAGGCTACCAGCAGGAACAACTTAAACTAGCAGCAGGAACACTACTACTAACAGTAGAATCACCAGCAGAATGATTATGATTAGTAGTACATCATGCTAGCAGCAGGAATGATAATGCTAGCAGCAGGAATGATCTGCATCAGCAGCATTATCATTTACACTATAACCACTTAAATTGAGTCAGGGTAAACATTGACCTGATGGGTGTACACTCCGTACCTCCAAACCCATTACCAGGTGTGAATAAATCCCTCAAGTGCACCAAATTTTTCAACAATCCTCCCCAAATTTAGTTCACTTTCTTTGCATGAAAAAATAAACACAAAACAAAACATATGCATAAATGAAAATATCTTGAAGATTGAATTTATAGGTGATGTAGCAATACAAAAACATATTAAATAAATACACGCAGCGGAAAACATCACCATAACAGGATCCATAGTGCCATATGATCAATCAAATAAAATAAACACATAAGTTATACCTTTGTAGCGTGATCCGGGAGTCACCACCAAAAGCTATAAATCGACTAGAAGGAGAAACCCAAGTGATCAATGGAGATCACCTCTATGTGTATCCACACTACACTTCCTTGTATGCCACAATGATGCTAGTCTTTAACCCGTAACCAATCAAGCACTCTAGAATAAACAAGATTCAAAAGTGAAGAATAGGAGAAAAAAATAAAACCCTAGATAGGTTTTAATTTTTAGCCGTGAGTTATGTGTGAGAATATGGAGCAATATTTTAGTCAATCATGTATATTATATTCAGGAGATAACTAACTATATTTGACCAAAATATTCAAACCAAATCCCCTCAATATCCCTCTTTGGCCGGCCCTTCTATTGGGCTAAATGGGCTTCCCATTTATTTTCTAGTCCAATGCAATAAGTCCATTACTTGTTCATTAGAAGCCCAATAGCGGTTCCTGGTTACTTGCGGTTATTTATATATCGTACATACAATAAACACGACATATAAAATGGCACCTCAGTGTATATGTGTGTGACCCCATAGGCTCACATATGTCTAGCCATATAATTAGTCATTATGACAAGAGCATACACCAACAGCTCCCACTTGCGACGTCATAATAATCAAGTAATTATACAAGCAATGGTTAGCGTCTAGCAACACGCCAATGCCCCTAGAAATATGTGAGGGCAGTTTCTTAAACGTCTCATTTCAGATGGTTTATATGTCATCTATCCTTTTGTTACAGATACCGTGTTGAATATTAGACATGGATCAAAAGTCATTCTAATAGTTCAACTATTATGTTTCTCGATATAGATATCGAACAAGATTACCAAGTGAATTAAGATTCATCTTAATCTCATTTGGGTACGGCCATACAAACATCTGTTCAATTCATCGAGGGGCCCAATAGTATCTAACTCCATAACATGTGGAGGAACAAATCCTGTTTTGACTACACGTGTCATTCACATGCTTCATATCACTCCTGATAATGGCCTTTATAACTACCTTATTCAGGACAACGTTTAACCATATCAAGGAATGAAATTCCACACATGCAAGACCTGCTTGCATCTCAAGTCTAAGGATAAGAGACAAAACCTCTTGCGAGATTCACTATTGACGACGATCCATGTAGTGAATTCTCGTAGGTTGGGTCAATCCAATGTTCATCACAATGAACAACATGTGAGTTTGGCAAATGAATCACCAACACGCTCACATTTGCCTTAATTTGATGATACTCCCGTATCGTCAACCGACAATGGATAATTTTAGAACAATTAAATTATTCATGGATTAAACATGCAAATATAGAACACAGTTGATATGAAATGAAAACGATCATAACCAGTACATCAATTCATTATAAATATAAACTGTTTAACGTTCCAATTATTCAAATACTAAAAATACAGATCTACATGAGACTACTAGCTGGTCTAAGTCCAATGCTCCTAGCATGTTCGACATGTTTGGCACAAGGCATTGGTTTCGTAAAAGGATAAACTATGTTGTCATCTGTATGAACTTTGAGAAGACGAATATCACCACTTTCGATTACTTCTCGAATGTAGTGAACTTTCCGACGAAAATGTTTGGCACCCTTTTGAACACCTGGTTCGTTGGCTATGATAATGGCACCTGTATTGTCACAGTACATATCCATAGGTCGTTCATTGCTGGGGACAACGCCAAGCCCAAAAATGAATTTACGTATCCAAATCGCCTCCATAAGCAGCTTCAGAAGCAGCAATGTATTCAGCTTCTGTAGAGGACATCGCGATAGTGCTTTGTTTGGCACTCTTCCAGTCAACAGCACCTCCGTTCATGATGAAAACATATCCCGTTTGGGATTTGGTGTCATCACGATCCGTCTCCCAGCCTGCATCAGTGTAACAAGTAACACCGAGCTCACGCTTGACATCACCACCATAGACAAGAAACATATCTTTAGTATTTCGTAAATACTTTAATATGTTCTTAACAGCAGTCCAGTGACATTCTCCTGGATCCTGTTGAAATCTACTCGTTAGGTTCTGAGAGAACGCTACATCAGGTCTAGTGCATCTAACCGCATACATTATGGATCCCACAGCCGAAGCATACGGGATTCCCTTCATCCTCTTCACCTCATCAGGTGTAGAGGGTCCTTGAGATTTACTCAATACTGTATTTGGTTGCATTGGAAGATTTCCACGTTTGGAATCTTGCATCCTAAATCGCTTCAGGATTTTGTCAATGTATGCACTTTGACATAAGCCGATTAATCGTTTTGATCTATCCCGGCAGATCTTGACTCCAAGTATGTACGAGGCTTCTCCTAGATCTTTCATGGCAAAGCAACTTCCTAGCCAGGATTTTACATCTTGTAGCATTGGAATGTTGTTTCCCATAAGTAATATGTCATCGACATATAAGACTAGGAATACGACCATACTTCCACTAGTTTTCATGTATACACATGGCTCATCAGAATTTTGAGTGAAACCAATTTTCTTGATTTCATCGTCAAATCTCTTATTCCAACTTCTGGATGCTTGCTTTAATCCATAAATGGATCTTTGAAGCTTGCATACTTTAGTTGGATGTTTAGGATTCACGAAGCCCTCGGGTTGCACCATATAAACATCTTCGTTCAGGTGACCGTTCAAGAAGGCTGTCTTGACATCCATTTGCCAAATCTCATAGTCATAGTACGCTGCTATGGCTATAAGAATCCTAATAGCTTTAACGTCTGCAACAGGCGAGAAGGTTTCTTCATAGTCAACCCCGTAGGTTTGAGTGAAACCTTTTGCTACTAGACGAGCTTTGTAGGTGTGTACATTTCCATCCATGTCGGTCTTCTTTTTGAAGAGCCACTTGCTCCCCACGGTTTTAGCGTTAGGAGGTAGGTCTACTTCGACCCAGACATCATTGTCTTTCATGGATTTCATCTCCGCATTCATAGCTTCGATCCATTTATCGTGTTCAGGACTAGATAATGCATCTCGATAGTTAGCGGGCTCACCATGATCCCCTAACTCATGTTCCTCAGCATCGACATAGAAACCATATCGCTCAGGTGCTTGAGGTATCCTTGCGGATCTACGAATGGGAGCAACATCTTGATGTGGTTCAACATTTTCATGTTGAATCTCATTTTGATGTTGACTAGTGTTACCAGAAGGTTGTGCATCTTCCTCTTGAATTTCATCAAGGTCTACATTGCTCCCACTTGCCTCTTGTGAAATGAGACGGTTCTCAAGAAACTCAGCATTCCGAGCAACAAATATTTTGTTCTCGGGTGGGTAGTAGAAATAGTAACCCATCGTTTCCTTTGGGTATCCTACAAAGATACACTTGATAGCTCTGGGCTCAAGTTTGTCAGGTGTGTCTCGTTTCACGAGAGCCTCACAACCCCAGACTCTCAAGTACGACAATTTAGGGACCTTCCCATGCCATATTTCGTATGGTGTCTTGTCTACCTTCTTGGTTGGAACCATATTGAGAATGCGTGCAGCAGACTCTAGAGCATAACCCCAAAAGGACATTGGCAATGTTGTTAGACTCATCATGGATCGAACCATGTCTAGCAAGGTTCGATTTCTCCTTTCAGATACACCATTATGTTGTGGTGTATATGGAGGAGTGAATTGTGAGACAATCCCACACCTTTTTAGATGATCTAAAAACTCTAGACTCATATATTCACCTCCTCGATCTGATCGAAGAGCTTTTATGGTCTTGCCTAGTTGATTTTCCACTTCATTTTGAAAAACTTTAAACATTTCAAAAGCTTCATGTTTATGTTTAATCAAGTAAACATAACCATATCGACTGAAATCATCAGTAAAAGTAATGAAGTAGTTAGCTCCTTCCCTTGACGTTGTTCTAAATGGGCCACATACGTCAGTATGTATGAGTCTAAGTAGATCTTCAGCTCTTTCTCCTACATGGGAGAAGGGCTTTCGTGCCATTTTACCAGATATACAAGAAATGCATTTATCAAACGACTCAGGGTCGGTTGACTCTAAAAGCCCATCGTGTTGCAGCTTTGTAATGCGTTTCTTGTTTATGTGACAAAGACGACAATGCCATAGGTAAGTGGAATCTAAATTATGTTTAGATTTCTTATTGCTAACATTATATATAGAACTATCGTTTGAAATAGAATCACGCATATCAATTTCAAAAATACCATCACGAGGAATAGCATTAAAATAAAAAATATTATCCTTAGAAACTGAAATGCCAAAATCCGTAAATGTATGAATGAAACCATCATCCTTCAAACGAGAAAGTGAAACAACACCTCTAGTAATAGTGGGTGCAAAATGGCAATTATTTAAAACAATAACTAAACCATTAGGGAGGATGAGATCAAAGCTCCCTATTGCTTCGACAGCTGCACGGTTGCCATTACCAACGTACAGGTTCAAAGCTCCATGCTTCAACTTTCTGCTTCCCCTAAGCCCCTGCACATTATTACAAATGTGAGTGCCACAACCAGTATCATATACCCATGATTTGTTAGGAAAAGTATAGAGTTCTATAGTGAAGATACCTGATGTGCTAGCTGCGCTAGCTTTGTTCTTCTTCAACTCTTCAAGGTAGGTCGGACAGTTCCGCCTCCAGTGCCCCTTCTTTCCACAATGGTGACAAAGGGTGTCCTTAGCCGGGTGCTCCTTCTTAGCAGGTGGGGGGATCTTAGGTTGGGGGGCATAAGCAAGCTTATACTTGCCCTTCACTTGTCCCTTGCCTTTTGCCTTCGGCTTTTTCTTCTGGATTCGTCCTTCCTTTATAGCTAGGACCATAGGAGCCTTCTTGGGCATTCCTTTCTCTGCAAGTTTCAGCATGTTATGCAGCTCAGGAATGGTCTTGCCCATGCTGTGCATGTTGTAGTTTTGCACAAACTGATCATAATCCTTTGACAGTGAGGTAAGTATCAAGCTCACTCCAAGGATCTGAGGCATGGGGTATCCAAGACGCTCCATTTGGTCAAGGTAGCCCTTCATTTTCATGACGTAGCTACTGACCGTTTGGCCCTCCTCCTGCTTGCACGCATGAAAAGCTTTGACAGTGTCAAACAATTCTTGCTCAGCTTGCTGCTCGAACATGGTTTTCAGTTCGGTCAGCATGTCAAATGCTGCAAGGTTCTCTAAGTTCTTTTGGAGCTCAGGGATCATGCTTGCAAGCATAAGACAAGCAACCTCTTGCTGCTCATTAACCCTACGAGTGTAGGCGGTACGAACAGCAGCGGAGGCATTAGCAGGGGGTGCTTCAGGTAAAGGTTCTTCCAGATGGTAAAACTTTTGTTCAGCCCTGAGGACAATCCTTAGGTTGCGATACCAGTCCAAAAAGTTATTACCATTCAATTTTTCTTTTTCAAGAATTGATCTGATGTACGAGTTGTTTATGGTATGATTAGGAGTTGTCATCTACAAAACAAACAAAGTTCAAATTTTAGTAAGTTTCAATAATTAATCCTTTTTAAAATTAACTACCCAAGTTTAAGCATTTTAAAACAATTAATTTTACGAAAAGGCTAAGATCCTCATTGAGGTTCGACCATTAATGCAGTTGATCTACTAGAAATGGTGGATTCAATAGGTAGGTAACGTCGACCAATTGCATTACATGTGCAACTCTTAGATCTTTATGGGACTCATGGCAATAGTGAACAAGCAACTAGTGTCAAGCTGGCATGTTTAGTCCCATCTTTGCCTCGGGTAAGGGTCTGACCACACTACTCGATTAAGTCATCCAATTTGAAAACTGTGAGAATAATCCTAGGTCTGACCATGGAAAATAGTCACCTTGGGTTACAATTCAACCTAGGTCTGACCAGATGCTAAAAGGTAATTGCAAGTGTTCTCATAATTGGACGGCATGACTTAAATTTTTTTTGACGGGTAAATCGTTTTGATGTGAATAAAAAACGTGTACGAAAGAAGCATGCATTCATTCTTCGTAGCACAAGTTAAAAACTTTTCTTAACTTAAGTCTAATCATTGTTTTAATTTATGTGTGTCAAGTTGTCCATTTTCAAGACTAATATATATCTAAGTGGATTATTAAGTATGGACAATACAATAAATCAATAAATAAACAATCTTAACTAGTTTAAGTGTTATTTAGAAAACAATGATTTTTAAGTTTCAAATCATATTTAAACTTAGTTAAACTAAATCATAAGATTTAGTTCAAAATGGTTTATGTTTAGTTTCAAGTTTTAAGAAAACATTTTTCGTTTTACATGTAGTCACAACATACATAAAAACAACCAACCAAACATTCAACCACAATATGCAAAGCCTCAACCGATGAAAATCCTATGCTTGGTCTTGTGAGCCATCACAAGAACCAAGAGTCAACTAGGGACATATATCACAACCACATGGAGGGCTCCCACTTGCTCCAAGACAATCATGAGCAAGTAAAAAGCCCATTATGCACATGAACTTCAGTTTCTGTCAGCCCAGTTTTTCTGTTTTGCAAGGTCCAAATGCCCAGGAAGATCACCTCCTCATGATTCGGCCCAGTTGACAAAGTTGTAGCCCTATGTCTTGTGGACCTGCACCAAAAAGTTTAGAAAAAAATACCTTACCAATCAGCAGATAATCACGTTTTCCCAACAAGTGTCCAGCAGCAACTTTCAGTCTACAACTCTTCAATCTTTCGCCATTTGCTTCCAAGCTCTTGTTTACAATACATATAAAGTAAAATACAACTAATCTAATTTGTATCTACTGTAAAATGCCCAAACATTGGCTACACCAAAAATGAATTACATTACAAAAGTGCCGAAACAATGGCAAACCCCAAAACAAGAAAAAACAACCAACAATCACAATCACAACGCACAAGTGGTCTAGGTTTTCATCGGCTTTGCATATGAACACATAATAATACATTCAAATAAAGATTATTACATGGTGTTGGCTAACTCCATGGACAAACATGCATGTATTTGCCGTGGATAACAAAATAAATAACAAGAAATAAATTGTTAGCCAACGAATCGAAGAAATAATTAACAAGATTAAAACCCCGAATGGTACGCGTGACAAATGGCCAAAGAATCAAACCCCACTGATGTTAGGACCTTCTTAACACCATTTTACCATAGAAAAATAAGCCTCATGGGCTGATTTGAAATCGGGTTAAAAATCTTCCAAAAAACGCGTTTTTAGGCCATTTTACGGGTACCGATCAAGTAAACAAACAACGTATGCATAACAAATGGCCATAGGATCAAAAAGTCCAGATCTTAAGACCTTATAAAAGTCGACATATTCATAATATATAAGCCCTAGGGGCTGTTTTAAAATTCCACTTTTAAATCCATTAAAAAACCATGTTTTTAGCCATTTTTATGCATACAAGATGATCATATGACAACATATGATGGCTCGTGATACCACTATAGGTGATGTAGCAATACAAAAACATATTAAATAAATACACGCAGCGGAAAACATCACCATAACAGGATCCATAGTGCCATATGATCAATCAAATAAAATAAACACATAAGTTATACCTTTGTAGCGTGATCCGGGAGTCACCACCAAAAGCTATAAATCGACTAGAAGGAGAAACCCAAGTGATCAATGGAGATCACCTCTATGTGTATCCACACTACACTTCCTTGTATGCCACAATGATGCTAGTCTTTAACCCGTAACCAATCAAGCACTCTAGAATAAACAAGATTCAAAAGTGAAGAATAGGAGAAAAAAATAAAACCCTAGATAGGTTTTAATTTTTAGCCGTGAGTTATGTGTGAGAATATGGAGCAATATTTTAGTCAATCATATATATTATATTCAGGAGATAACTAACTATATTTGACCAAAATATTCAAACCAAATCCCCTCAATATCCCTCTTTGGCCGGCCCTTCTATTGGGCTAAATGGGCTTCCCATTTATTTTCTAGTCCAATGCAATAAGTCCATTACTTGTTCATTAGAAGCCCAATAGCGGTTCCTGGTTACTTGCGGTTATTTATATATCGTACATACAGTAAACACGACATATAAAATGGCACCTCAGTGTATATGTGTGTGACCCCATAGGCTCACATATGTCTAGCCATATAATTAGTCATTATGACAAGAGCATACACCAACAGAATTCTCATCTTAGTACAATATACGTTCAAATATTCGAGAATCAGGGTGTTCTAAGAATTGAACCCTTCAACCCATTTGAATACCTGAAGATAAAATACAAATACATTTTCAAACACTTAAATACTCCTGACACTATACAAGCCATGTGTCCATATCCAATTCATAAATGTTGTAAAAGCTAAAAGTCCAAAGCTTCCTGAAGCGGCAAAACTTCAACATTTACATAGGTGGTTCATCTTTAATCATGCTCCTGCTAAGCACTTTTTCAAAGAAAATTAACCATTGAGAAGTAAAGACTTCATCCTCCTTTCCAGCAGGTTCTGAGCACAACCTTGGGATGTAAATAAAACATGTGCTCCAGTCCACTAAATGATCAGCTTGCCACATTGAACTCAGCTCCAAAGTTTCCTCAGGAGGGAGTTGGGTGTCTTAGCATTTAGTGACTAAGTTGGACTTAAACCCATCCCTTTAGCAGACTGTAAAACCAAGTCTCTAGCCAAACCCTTCGTCAAGTGATCAGCTAAGTTATGTTGAGATCTAACAAACTCTATAGACACCACCCCATTCATGATAAGCTCACGAATCATGCTATGCCTGACACCTAAGTGTCTAGACTTCCCATTGTACATTTGGCTATAAGCCTTTGCCAATGTAGCAGCACTATCACAACGGATAGAAATAGGTGCTATAGGTTTAGGCCACAATGGAATCTCAAGAAGCAAGTTTTTCAACCATTCAGCTTCTTTACCAGCAGCAGCTAAGGCCACAAATTCAGATTCCATGGTAGAACTGGTGATGCAGGTTTGCTTCTTGGATGCCCAAGAAATTGCACCTCCACCAAGTAGGAATACCCAGCCACTAGTAGACGAATTGTCCTCAGTGTTACTGATCCAACTTGCATCAGTGTACCCTTCTAGTACAGAAGGATAACCAGTATATGAGAGACTATAATCCATAGTTCTCTTCAAATACTTCAGTACCCTCTGAATTGCTTGCCAATGATGAGCACTAGGATTACTAGTATACCTGCTCAATTTACCCACAGCAAATGCAATATCAGGTCTAGTACAAGTCATGGCATACATCAAGCAGCCAATCACCCTAGAATACTCAAGTTGAGATACAGCCTTGCCTTTATTGGGCATGAGCTTCTCACTTGTATCCATAGGAGTACTCACTGGAGTACAATCAAAGTAGTTAAATTTCCTCAACACCTTCTCAATGTAATGAGACTGAGAGATAGAAATCTTATTACTTTCATGTTTAATCCTTATTCCAAGGATAACATCAGCCTCCCCCATATCCTTCATGGAGAATCTTGATGACAAAAATTCCTTTGTAAGGTCCACTTGATTTTGGTCAGTGCCAAAGATCAACATGTCATCAACATATAGACAAATGATGACTCCTTTACCAGATTCATCAAATTTGCTATATACACATTTGTCAGACTGGTTAAGTGAATAACCACTAGACAAAACCACTTCATCAAATTTTTGATGCCATTGCTTAGGTGCCTGTTTTAGTCCATATAAGGACTTAATCAGTTTGCACACCTTGTTTTCATTGCCAGGCATGATGAAGCCTTGAGGTTGGTTCATATAAACCTCCTCATCCAATTCACCATTCAAGAATGCAGTCTTCACATCCATCTGATGAATAATCAGATTGTGAATTGATGCCAAAGCAATCAGCAGTCTTATGGTACTGATACGAGCCACAGGTGCATAAGTATCAAAATAGTCAATTCCAGACTTTTGTTTAAAGCCTTGAATGACTAGTCTAGCCTTGAACTTTTCAACAGTTCCATCTACCTTCATTTTCTTCTTGAAAATCCATTTGCAGCCTAGAGGCTTGCAACCAGGTGGTAGATCAGCCAACACCCAAGTGTTGTTGCCCATGATGGAGTCCATCTCATCATTTATTGCTTCTTTCCAGAAAGCAACATCCTGGGACTTCATTGCTTCATCAAATGTTTTGGGATCCTCCTCAACATTAAAGCAATAGGAGTGTTGGTCAGAGACCTCATCCCTTGTTCCTTCAATCAAGTATAATTGGAATTCAGGTCCAAATGATTTTGGAGTCCTCACCCTTGTGCTCCTTCTGAGCTCAGGTTCAGGTTGTTGTTCCACAACCTCATCAGAGGTTTCTGATACACCAACATCATTAGTTCCATTAGGAATCCTCTGACTTGGTCTTGGGACTGATGAGAATCTTTTCTCATCAAAGATTGCATCCCTTGATTCTATTATTGAGTTAATAGAGACAGACTCATTAGGTTCAATAACATAGAACCTATAAGCCTTGGAATGCTCAGCATATCCAACAAAGATGCATTCAATGCCTCTTTCACCCAAAGTCTTTAACTTTGGATCAGGGAGTCTTACAACAGCCCTACAACCCCAAACCTTGAGATAATTCAAGTTTGGTTTCTTTTTAGTCCAGAGTTCATAAGGGGTTGTCTTGTTCCTTTTGTTGGGAACCCTATTTAGCAAATAGCAAGCTGTTAACATAGCTTCTCCCCAGAACCCTTGACTCAGCCCAGAATAGGACAACATGGAATTAACCATCTCCTTTAGCACTCGGTTTTTCCTTTCAGAAATTCCATTTTGCTGAGGAGTATAAGGGGCAGTCGTTTCATGGATTATACCAACAGACTGGAAATACTGAGTATCCATGTACTCACCTCCCCTATCAGTCCTTAATCTCTTGATCAGGGACTCTTGTTGCAGTTCAACTTCAGTTTTAAATAATTTAAATTTATCTAATGCTTCATCCTTAGTATGTAAAAGATAAACATAACAATACCTAGAAGCATCATCAATAAAAGTAACAAAGTATTTCTTATTCCCCAAAGAGGGAGTAGCATGTAAATCACATAAGTCACTATGAATTAATTCCAACACATTAGTCTCACGTTTTACATCTTTAAATGGTTTCTTAGTTATCTTGTTCATCATGCAAGTTTTACACTTTTCAGTGTCCATGTCAAATGCTGGGATTAACCCATCCTTAGACATATCTTGCATTCTTTTAAAGTGTACATGGCCAAGTCTAGCATGCCAAAGGGTTGAAACATATAAACTAGATGTCGACAAAAAAGCAGAATCAACCATATCATGAACAATATTAAGTCTGAACATGTGATTACATAAATAACCAAAACCAATAAATACACCATTTTTAGACAAAACAAATTTATCAGATTCAATTACTTGTTTATAACCACAATTATTCAAAATACTACTAGAAACCAAGTTCTTCCTAATATCAGGAACATGTAAAACATTAAACAAAGAAACAATCTTTCCAGAACTAAACTTCAAATCAACACATCCTCTTCCATGCACCAGGGCAGTTGACTCATTTCCCATATGAAGAATAGAACCATCATTCATTGACTCGTAGGTCTTGAACCAGCTTCTATCTTTACACACATGGACTGTTGCTCCAGATTCAACCCACCACGCAACATCATCATCCTGCACAAAGAACAATTCAGATATATATGTAACATAATAAATCCAAAAAGACTTATTAAATATATTCTGACCTTTCAGGGAATTGGAGTTACCATTCCCAGATCCACTTGTGCCTGATCCATTGGCTTTATTGCCAATCTTTCCACCTTTACAATCCTTCCTGAAGTGTCCAGTTTTACTACACTTCCAACAAGTAGCTTTAGACTTCTTGTTAGGATCAGTTTTGGTGTTATCCTGATGCTTACTGATGCGCGTGATGTGTCGTTGCGGTTTAGCAGTATTAATGCCTACTCAAGTTTTAAATTTATATTTAGCCGACTTATCAATAACACACACACTTAACGAGCAGTGTACCCGGTCAGTATGAATATAATGGTAAGTAGAGTGTCGATCACTAAGAGTGGAACGTATTATCTCGTTATTCTAATCAGTATTTTAATATCCTAACGCAAGGGGGTTTCAGCCTGAGAGACTGGCACGGTTTGTTTGCAATTAAATAATAAAATAAACCAATAGGCACGAATCAGCAAGTAGCACACACGTACACAGATAGATACTTGAGACAATAAGAGGGCTGTCCTTATGATTAAGTAGATTGTCACTTGTTTTATTGATAGCTTTATATGAAGTGTATGTAGTTAACCCTTTCTCGTTGGTCCTAATCTTATCGGCGAGTAAACCCTTAATGATTACTTATGTCTAAAAGTTATTCCTAAGTGATCAATTTAGAAACAACCGTGGGAGCCACATTATGTCCCGCAGTCAAATGCCCGCAAGCCACTAATAAACACAGAGGTTATCAATGCACTAATAAGTAGTAACCAAAGACATCAACATATAAACTTTAATTGATGGGAAAGCAAGTATTAAAGGGAGTGCAATCTTTCGTTGTCACATTACACAAGCCACCAATCCTGATGAATTAAAGTTTGCTAACATAATAAAACAAAACTACTTAATGAATTAAACACATGCAGCACCTTCTTACAGCTCTTGTATCTTTGATTTGGGTGTGTCTTGTGCTGCCTTCTTGACTGAATTCGTCCTTTGTTCCTCCTATTTGGTCTTCGGTTTTTAGGTTTTCGGAACTTATAATTCGTCTGGTCTACGGGGTATTTATAGTTTCTGTCTGAGGGAAGATGCGGCGCATCTACTAAGTAGATGCGGCGCATGTACTTAACTTCGCGTGGGGTCCAAGATTATAATATTCAGGAATATTCGTACACCGCCAGAAGATGCGGCGTAACTCCATGATTAGATGCGGCGCATGTCCTCTTGTATCTTGGATCGTATCTGGTGATATCTTGATAGAGATGCGGCGCATGTTGAGAGTGAGATGCGGCGCATCTGGAGCAGAATTGACTTAATCTTGTCCATGTCAGTAGACTTTCACTTTATGCACGTTTTGCTCCATAATTAGTCCAAAAATCGCTAAGTTTCACCAAATGCTTGTTTTTACCTGAGAATTACAAAAGTAAACGATTAAGTATCAATCCTCATACATAATATAGTAAAACAAGTCAAATTAATAGGATAAATGATAGTAATAAAATGTACTTATTTGAGTTCATCACTTACGTTTGCCCTTGTTGTCATTGTACCTGGAGGAGTTGTTATGCTCCACCATATTGACAATTGATGGACCAGCAGCAGTGCTGCTCTTTGGCTTGTCACTTTCATGTGCTTTGAGTGATTCCTCAATGCGCAAATGACTGCCCAACTCAACCAGAGTTAACTCCTCCTTCTTATGCTTAAGCATGTGCTTGAAATCTTTCCAAGAAGGAGGTAGTTTATCGATGATACAAGAGACTGAAATAGCCTCATCCATGTTCATCTTGTGTTGTGTGAAACGACCAAGTATACTAAGAAGTTCATTGTATTGTTCCATGACAGGTCTGGAATCGACCATTTTGTAATTGTTAAAATTACTTACAAGGAACTTCTTACTTGATGCATCCTCAGCCATGTACTTGGCTTCCAAGGAATCCCACAGTTCTAGAGAAGATTCAACATTTTGATAAATATCAAAGAGAGTATCAGCCATACCATTGAGGATTAAACCTCTGCAGACATAGTCATCATTCTCCCACTTGCTTCTGTTTCTCATCTGTTCCATCGTAGCATCATCCCCATAATCTTCAGGAATAGGTGTGGTCAGAACATATGCCACGTTCATGCTAGTCAGCAAGAACTTCATCTTCTTTTGCCATCTTCTGAAATCGACACCTTCAAACTTTTCCAGCTTAGAAAAGTTAGCAGCTATATGTCTCATAACAGCAGCCATTGATTATCACAGGAGTAGTTTCTATTGATTGTTGGTTTAATATTGTGTGGTGAGTTCCCAGAACAGGGTAAAGATAATCAAACAAGGTACCGGATATTCACTTGAAATCGTGGTATCACTTTCCAATAGAAACTATTCGACCCTATGCCTGGGTTACACGAATATCTCTATGGGATAAGACCAAGTGATGTTCTTGTTCTAGGCACAGATCAAGAACCAAATCGTATTTGAGTGTTTAGGGTTTTGTGTTCTGTGTCTCCCATGCAGTTATGATACGACCTCTATTTATAATAGAGTTTACTCAAACCCTAGCCCATGGAATTATGTATAATTAACGGCCCATTAATTATCCATAATAGTTTCCATAATAGTAGGAATCAGTGGTTATAATACGACCAGCGGGAACGAGCTTACCAGCAGGAACCATAAGCCTACCAGCAGGAACAAGCTCACCAGCAGAAACAAGCTTACCAGCAGGAACCATAAGGCTACCAGCAGGAACAACTTAAACTAGCAGCAGGAACACTACTACTAACAGTAGAATCACCAGCAGAATGATCTGATTAGTAGTACAATCATTAATGCTAGCAGCAGGAATGATAATGCTAGCAGCAGGAATGATCTGCATCAGCAGCATTATCATTTACACTATAACCACTTAAATTGAGTCAGGGTAAACATTGACCTGATGGGTGTACACTCCGTACCTCCAAACCCATTACAAGGTGTGAATAAATCCCTCAAGTGCACTAAATTTTTCAACAAAGAAACACAAAATGTACTTAGATCCTACGCATATAGAGATTTTACATTATGCTTCATCATTTTAAACTTGCCAACCTTATCACAAAATTCCAACATATAGCACACACAGATTTGATACAGTTTTATGTAATCCTTTTAGAAAACAAGAGTGTCTGATGTCTTTGCAATATGGGCAAGCGGGGACACCATCCTCTTATCTTGCAGCTGATATCGACTAGCCACAAAAGACAAGGGTATATAGCACATACAAATTTTGATATAATTTTATGTAATCCTTTTAGAAAACAAGAAAATACAGTCTTTGACCGTCCTAGATTATGGACTTCTGACTGACTGTACTTTGTTGTTTGATGTTTTTGCAATATGGGGGAACGGGGACACCATCCTTTTTCTTTCTTCAATCGCTCCAATGCTTCTCATGAGCTGCCAACGCATCTTGTAAAAACTTATTCACATGTCAAGTACTCAAGTCAGACTTTTTTTCTAATATGAATTCCTTGTTCTAGTTATTTCATAGTGGATGTGAGTATACTAGATTTTACACGTGGTTTTGTAGAGTTGTTGTCGCCGCATCACAAACGTATGAAAAACCACAAGGAGCATCTAGATTTTCTTCATTTTCATCTATTTACTCAAACTATCTCCACTACAAATCTTGAATTACAATAATCTTCATATAAAATGCACCGCATTTGGTAATGTATTTGCTTTTCAAATCTCTGCTATATATAAATAAGAAACCTCTTTTCTTGAAACTTAAAAACTTAAAAGTCTACGTAATGTTCCTTGTGTATATATTGCATGCTTAAAAATGTCCATATGTAAAAAGAATTAAGGAGGTTTTCATTTTCTTGCTCAAATCTCAACCAATTCATATTCTGAAACCATCAATCGATTCGTCTCTTCATTGCGCACACAATGATATGATTTGATTGGATTTTCAGTTAGTTTTGAGTTTACCGCCAATTTTTACTTTTGTAATTCTTCAAAGTTAACTTGATCTCTCATACATAAATTGAACATTGATCTTAGTGATTGCATTCTACACTACTTGATTGCAGTTTTATTGATTTTCATTAGAGTCAATTGAATTGAAATTTTGGCGCCAAAATTTCAATTCATCTGTATTGCTACTTAAAAGGCAAATTAAGGTTCCTAATAGGTTCAATGATCATGTTGTGGGGAATATGAGTTTGTTAAGAAGAATTCTGGGGCTGATAAGGGTAATAAACCAGGGAGTAGCAATATGAATAAGGAAAATGATGTGGATAAAGATGGAGAGGATGTTAGTATAGGTGGGAATGGTGGAAACCCTGTTGCAGATGCTAATGTTGAGTCTGATAAGGAAATATGCAAGGCAATGGAAACAGAGGGGGAATGTGTGGGAAGTGCTAATGTTGAGAAGAATGATTCACTTGACAGTGGGGGTATGATTAATGCTGAGGTTCAGGTATCTGCTAACTCTACTTTAGGTGATAAGCCAACTGTGAACACTGATAAAAATGCTAATGAAGTGGATAATAATGTGCCAAAAGCTGGGTATTCATATGCTAATGCTACTAGCCAAAATTTGTTTGATAAAAATCTAATTAGCATTCCTACTGAAATTGATGAATCTGACATTGAAGTTGTTGTGTTTAATGAATCTATGGTTGCTGAGGGTAGTAAAAAATGGGACATGACTATTTGTGGGTACTTTGTGGGTTGCAATATGGCCATTAATGAACTGAGTTTTAACTTGAGGAAAATGTGGAATAGACATGGATTTAAGGACATCATTGATCAAAGTAAAGGGATATTCTTCATGAAATTCCACAATGTTAATGGTATGAATTATGTTCTGAACAATGGGCCATGGATGGTCAATAATAAGCCTTTTGTAGTTCAAAAATAGGACATTAACATGAGCCTGGATAAAACTGAACCTGCATCTTTACCTGTTTGGATAAAGTTGGGCAATATTCCATTGGAGGCTTGGACTACAACTGGTATAAGTGCACTAGCTAGTAGGGTAGGGAAGCCACTGATTATGGATGCTGTAATTGCTTCAATGTGCAAGTTAGGTGTGGGCAGAATTGGATATGCAAGGGTTCTTGTTGAGGTGTCTGCTAAGAAGGATTTGCCAAATGTGATTGAGGTAGTATATAGGAATGGACAAAATATGGAAACATACAGGAAAACTGTGGAAGTGATGTATGATTGGAAAACACCAATGTGTAAAAATTGTTGTGTATTTGGCCATGAAGATGCTAAGTGTGGGAAGAAGGTGATAACAGAAAGTGTAGCCAAGGAAGGTTTAGGACAAGAAAAGGGTAACGCACCTGAACTAAATGAGGAGTCAAAAGTAGATGAAGGGTTTGATGAAGTTAGATACAAGAAAGATAAGGCTAATGGAGCTAGGAAACAAAATGTGCAAAATGTGCAGACAGACAAATCTTTTCACAAACCACCTGCTAGGTTTGAGTTTCAGCCTAAGGCCAAAGTACAAAGTGTGGGTAAGAATGATGATCAACTAAAAGGTAATACAGCAAATGGGCAGAGGAAAGACATTGGAGAAACTAGTACTTCTACAAGTAAGTCTCCTAAGTCACCAAAGAAAGTATGGACAGTAAACAATGTGATATTGGAAGCACTACAGAGGACTTCAAACAAGTTTGCTGGTATGGCTGTGGATAATGTGAATGAAGGAAGTGAGATGAGTGATGCAAGGAACAATGGTAAGTACAAAGCAAAAGATAAAGTGGAGAAAACAGGTATAGAGGAAGAAGAGGATGTATTCAGTGATGATTCTGGTATAGCAAAAAGTATGAATGAGAATGAGATAAAGGGTATGGATAAAGGGGTATTAGGGGATTCTTAAAATTGATCATGGAGTGCAATATTGGATCATGGAATATCAGAGGATTGAGTACCTCTGATAAACAAAAAGAGGTGAAGAATTTTATAAGAGATGAAAGGTTACATGTATGTGCTGTTATAGAAACTCATATTAAGAACAAAAGTTTGCATAAAATTGGTGAGAATGTATTTGGTAACTGGGAATGGGTCTCCAATATGTGGTATTGTGATAAAGGGTGTAGGATTATGATTGGCTGGAATAATGAAGATGTGAATGTTAATGTGGTTCATACGGCTAGTCAATCAATTCTATGCAAGACAGAGTCTGTGATTGGTCACATGAAGATATTTTGCTCCTTTGTGTATGCTGCTAACAGTGGTAAGGAGAGAAGAGATTTGTGGAAAGATTTAGGCATTTATAGGAGAATTGTAGGGAAAGATCCTTGGGTGTTGTTAGGAGATTTAAATGTTACTCTCAAGCCTAATGAACATACTGCAGGTGGTTCTAAAATGACCACTGATTTGTGTGAATTCCAGGATTGCATTAACAACATTGAAATGGAAGACATTGCTAGTTCAGGGCTATTCTACACATGGACCAAAAAGCTACAAAAAGTAAAAGCTGGTGATAGTAATGGAATCCTCAAGAAGTTGGACAGAATTATGGGCAGTGAAGATTTTATAAGTTTACATTCTCAAGCTAATGCTATATTCTTACCATATCTAATATCTGACCATTGTCCTACTGTGTTGAAAGTTCTTAATGCAGTTCAAAAAAGGAAGAAGGCATTCAGATTCTCTAATTTTGTTGTTGATAAAAAAGAATTTATTCCTATAGTTGAAAAGTGCTGGAATATGGAGATTGATGGCTGTCACATGTTCAGAACTGTCAAGAAGCTTAAAGGAATCAAGAACCATCTTAAGAAGTTGGCATGGATTAATGGAGATGTTTTTGAACATGTAGTGAAGCTTAGAGAATCCCTGAAATCTGTACAAACTAAAATTGATATGGATCCTGATAATAAAGCTTTGAGAGAGGAGGAATATGGTGTTCTAAAGTCTTATATGGAAGCTATGAAAGAGGAGGAGAAATTATTGTATCAAAAGGCCAAAGTTAAGTGGTTGAGTGTCGGGGATAGAAATAATGCTTACTTTCACAAGACTCTCAAAAGTAGGCAACACAGAAACAGAATTGATGCAATTAATGATGAGATGGGAAACAAATATGAAGGAAAAGATGTTGCTAATCAGTTTGTCTATCATTTTCAGAAATTCCTTGGTGTTAGTATTCCAACAGTCAAGATCAACAATATGGATTCTCTCATTAAAACCAAATTAACTGATAATGAGGCTATGGGTATGATTAGAGAGGTTAGTGATGATGAAATCATGAAAGCCATGTTCATGATTGATGCAAATAAGGCCCCTGGGCCTGATGGTTTCACTTCTCTTTTTTAAAAAAGCATTGGATATAGTGGGCAAAGATGTGTGTTCTGCAGTCAAGGAGTTCTTTGAGACTGGAAAGATCCTGAAAGAAATTAACTCTACTATAATCACTTTAGTTCCTAAAATCCAAACACCTGCTAAAGTGTCTGATTTCAGACCTATAGCATGTTGTAATGTCCTGTTTAAGTGCATTAGTAAAATCCTTACTGAGAGAATGAAAGGTGCTCTTGGAAAGTTAGTAAGTCAAAATCAGAGTGCATTCATCCCCAACAGGCAGATTCAAGACAATATTCTTCTTTCTCAAGAGCTCTTGAATGGGTATGATAGAAAAGGTGGGCCTAAAAGGATTGCTTTGAAGGTGGATATTCAAAAAGCTTACGACACAGTTAACTGGCAATTCTTAGAAGACATCCTTGTTGGCTTTGGATTTCATAAAAATATGGTGAATTGGATAATGAAATGTGTGATGATGCGTGGTTTTGCAACCTTACAACAGGTTTTACCTCTCGAGGCATCTCAAGAGGCTTACAACCCCACCAGGCAGTGTACCTGACCGATGTAGTATAGTGTAGTGGTAAGTACGGGGGATTGATCGTTCTCCACAGGGAATAGTGTTCGTTAGGTATGAAAGACTACTCTAATAGGTCTAAGGGTTGAGGAAGATTCTTTTTTATGTTTTTATATTTTTATGAAAGCAAGTAAAATCTCGGGTTTGAAAGAGTGGGCGGAATTAGTTGCTAGTCAACTAACCCAAATTACTACGAATGCAAATAAAATAAATAACTGAAAATAAAAAGTTGGTGAAAACTTAAGTGTAGAGAAATGTGTTTACTTAGATTTCCTTACTCCCTAACTATCTTTTACCGGTTGATTAGTGTGTATTAGTTGCGTGGATGACGAGTGTATTCCTTAATACCAATCGTGGGGTGGCGTACGTACTTCCCCAACTCTACAAGCTCCTACTTCACTCCTATGTCGAGCCGGCTAGGAAGCTCCTAACATGGGATCACTAGAATTCGCTTGTGCATTAAATACAACCATAAAAACCTTTAGTACGCATTTGGTTCATGTTTCTTAAGACGTTCAAGCAAGTTACCGAATAGGAAGTTAGCCAGTTTTCTTAAGCCTAACATAGATAAACAATCATCCAATACAACTAATAACACACTAATAACCAATAATCAATAGCTAGGTTTCATTAGATCTAAGCAAACACAAGATAAATCTAGCCCAACATGTTAAACAAAAGACAAGAACAAGATAAAATCAAACAACACATAGACATATTGAATGATTAATTGATAACTTATCTTTCAATGTAACTTGGAAGATCTCAAGGCAAAAAGCCTTGAAAAAGATGCTAAAATCGTCTTAGGGTTTTCTCCCAAAAATTCCACACTAAGTTCCACACTTATGACAAAGAATTGCAAAACTATATATAGATTTTTACATCTGACGGCGTCACCTTATGGAGTGTGACGCCGTCACCTCGCCGCTTCTAGGGTTCCCGGATGGCCTTCTTGACGCCGTCCCTCTTTAGCTCTCCAAAATCCGTTCTGGCTTATCAAGGCTTGACGCCGTCAGACCTTGAATGTGACGCCGTCCCTCTCTAAATTAAGCCGTGACGCCCTTGATCAGGTTAAAGCGTGACGCCGTCAGAATTCACATGCAATTTTCACTGGCTTATCATGAGTAAATTTCACATCCACCTTTTCTTGCCAAGCCATGACGCCGTCCAGAGTAAAATCTGACGCCGTCAAAGGTAACTTTTAGCCGATTTTTGAGACTTTGTCGTTTTCTTCACTTTAATGCTCCAAAAACGTCCAAAATGCCTCCTTTTCCAGATTTCTCCTCAAAAGTACCTAAAATGACAAAAGGAACGATTTAGGGCAATATTTGATCAAATAAATACGATTTAAGGCTTAAATGACCCCTTAAAAGCGGTACACTTTTCGCTTCATCAAATACCCTTACACTTGAGATTTGCTTGTCCTCAAGCAAATGCGCTTTTATTCTAATCAAAATACAAGTTAGGGGTCATTTAATGCAAACATAAAAGTAATTACAACAAATAATCGTTCCACTTCAATCATAATAAGCACGGAGATTATAAACTAGCACCTCACAAGTAGTGTTTAGATACTCACATCTCTCAAGTGTCATCAAAATAAATCTCATAAATGAAAACGGATAATATCTCTCACTACCTGTCATAGCAAATAGATTACCATAGGCTTGGGAAAGGATCGAAAACCTCCTCCACTAGGCGTAAGCACCAAAGATAAACTATCAAAGAGGGCTTTTAAATGGGTTATAACGTTAGGTGTAGGGAAAAGGAAAACACGGTTTTGTTGGATACGGGATATTTTACTGGTGGCGAGTTAAAAATCTTGATCAATTACATGTACTATACAATGTTGCTAAGCCAAGACTAGACTCGATCTTAAGCTAATGATAAAATAACAAAAACATAAAATAAACATAAAATAAAACGGGATGGTAGTCCGTATTTTTTTTTTTTTTTTTTTTTTTTTTTTTTTTTTTTTTTTTTTATTGCATACACTTTTGCCCTACCATCCAAAATAATACATCATAGGGGCATTGCATCCCCCTTACACTTGAACTTTTACATAACTTTACAAATAACTATTCTAATGACTCGAATTAAGATAATTGAAAAACTTGGAGTACTTTTAAAATATTTAGCACATATGGGGGTAATAAATGATGTTCTTCCCCATTACTCCATTACACTAGTACTTTACCCATGAGTCCCAATCGTCCCAAAACAATATGTACAAGGATATGACTCGACTTAGCAACCATGTAATCAACTAGATAATTAACTAAGGGTTTAAACAAATGTTGTCACAATAATGCACTAAAAATGAGTGCATACAAGGTAGGCTAAGGCGATTTGGGTGTACATTTAAGTGGGGTGTAACAAATTCTTCCTTTAAGTAAAATGCTTAAAGGTCGAAACGAAAAGATAGGCTCTGAGGGGTGTACTAGGGGTATCGTGTACTAAAAATGAGTACAACGCAAAGGGTGTGGGGGAATTACTTGACCAATGTAGCCAAAGTAATTATAACAAAAACACAGGTGTAAAACAATGGGTTAATCCTAATGCCTCTTATCATGTAGTAAATCTAACTACACGAATGTAGTCTCACTTGTGGCCTTGGAATGGTCCTAACGCAAGTTCTAGAATCTAAGTGCTACCGGTACACACATCATAGCATAAATGCTTTTCCTACCAATTCTAGGGGCGAACCTCACATATTTGGGGGTGGAAAATTTTTTAGTGGTACGGTTTTTGTGCTAGTTATATAACTCCTATCCGTGAGACGCTTATTAGAACTAAAGTTTCACTCCTATATGTTGTAAAAAATTTTAAATTTGGCACTAAAATTACCTTAACAAGTATTTCTCTCAGTTTTATTACACATCTACCATCAAACAAACAAAAATCAAGCGCAATTGTATCTTCTAAAATCGTACTTTTACCCTCCCCTTACACTTAAGATGAACATTGTCCCCAATGTTCAAATAATAAGATGTAAAAGCAAAAAGTAAAAGAATGAAATCAAATACTCCCCTGATTCGCTCGGTGGATAATGAAATTACACGGTTAAATCTTCCTCCAAAGAGAATGTTGAAGCTCCATGACAAATGCATCGCCACAAGCTTGATCCAAAAACATTTCCTTGTCCAAAATAACCTGTTAAACCTGAGAAAACAAACACGAAAACCTGCATAACATCGGCGGGAAAAAAATCTATATATAAGGATATAATGCTTGTGGAATGATAATTTTGCAGATTCCTGGAGATTATAAGTTGGAGATTTAATAAAAACTTTTTATGAAAACAAAACTTTCAAAAATTTCTGGAAATTAAATCTGACGCCGTCAGGTTATAACCCCTGACGCCGTCAGAAATGACCTGACAAAAATTTTCATTTTTAGTTTCCGGAAAATTTCTGGAAAAACCTTTACCTTACTTCCTGGAAATCCTGCAAAACATCATTATGACTCGATACAAGCATTTGACTCAAACAAACACTAATATGTATGCTAATTTATTATTATTACGATTCATGTTAATTTGTGTTCTAATAAACCGATTTAGATTTCCCTTACACTTATCTTTTGCAAAATACCTTTATATGTAGTTAAGACGAAGTTAAAAACAACATAAAGCATTTTCACAAATTAGTTTTTAACATGAATCAATACTAATAAAAATTAAACACACATACGGAAAATAAAATCAAACAAGCAAATAAATAAACACACAAAGCAAATAAAACAAATAAAGCTTGGGTTGCCTCCCAAGAAGCGCTTTTCTTTATTAACGAGTCTTGTAGCTAGACTCAAAGTCACGCTACCCTATGTAAGTGAGCTCGTCATCAAGGACGTCTTTAGGGTTAAGCTTGGATTGAAGTTTCCTATTGGTTCGCTTAGTACGATATATCTTTTCAAACTTCTCTCCATCCGGGTCATACAACGTCATCTTAATATGCCATGACCCATCTCCATCTTTGGGTGGTTTATCCCAATTCCACTTATGATCATCTTCCTCACAAATCCACTTATTCATTCCTAGGTTAATTGGCAAAACTCCTAGGAAATCAATCATCTTTCTAAAAACTAGAGAATCTTCAAATGGATCCAATTCGGTGTCCCTAGCCAAGAGTTGCTCTACCGAATGCGTTCGATTAACAAAGTCCTCTTCTAGGTAAAATGGGCGTTGGGGTCCTATGAAGTCTCTATCAATCCAAGGTCCATATCTAGATGGTCTCCTATTTGATTCTAGCCAATGTGGTGTTGGTTCCTCACTAGTATCATAGGCATGTTTCTTAACATCATAGACTGACCAAGTATCTCCTTCTCCTACCGCTATCTTGGATTCCTTACAATCAATCATAGCACTAGCGGTCGCCAAAAATCCTCTACCTATCAACAAGGGGCATGTAGGGTCGCTAACCATATCAAGGACGTGGAAATCGGCTAAAATGGTTAGTTTTCCAATGTGCACTAACACGTCCTTAACTACTCCAACCGGGTAAGCAACACTTCCATCCGCTAAGCCTATTATCACCTCGGTTTCTTCAAGTTTTCCTAGTTTTAGAGAGGTGTAGAGAGGTAACGGAAGTAGGTTAAGGCTTGATCCAAGATCGGCTAATGTGTCATAAGCCTCCGAATTACCGACCTTGCAAGGTAGAACAAATAAGCCCGGATCATCTAACTTCTTAGGTAGTTTGTTTTGAACGAAGGCGGTCCCTTTTTCGCCTAATTTGAGCTTCTTCTCATCCAACACATCAACAACCGGACTTTCAAGGTGGAGCTCCTTGAATTCTTCGTCAAGGTTTTGAGTGGGAGGTGTTTCAACTATGTTGTTGACCAATTTGGATGTCATAACTTCTTGGTCATTTGGAACGACTTGGGTTTGTTTGAAACACGTGCTCATGGAATTGACCGAATAATATTGTGGACAAGAACTAGGGGACGAAACCGATGAAATAGCGTTGACATTTAGTTTCGGGTTCTTGACCGTGTTGCTAGGGAGTGCTCCCATTTCTCGGTCATTGAGGGCTTTCAACAAGGTGTCAATCTTATCGGTCATCTCGCTTTGTTTTTGTTTGAAATCGGCTTCAAACTTGGCTAAACGAGCTTCTTGAGATGCCAGGAATTGGGACATCAATCCTTCAAAGTTATTGGTACTACCATTGCCGGAAGGATTGTTGTTGAAAGTACGGTTCGAGTTGGAACCGCTTGATTGGAAACGATTAGGTGGGTTGGAAGAATTGGTTTGTTGTGAGTTTTGGTTTTGTTTCCACCTAAGGTTCGGGTGATTTTTCCATGAGGGGTTGTATGAATCACCATAATGGTTTGGCTCGGGTTTGAAAGTGTACCACTTGTCTCCCGCTCCGTCGGTACGCGAGGATGCGTAGTCCACAAAAGCTTGTTTGGGGAGTTCCATGCAATCACGAGTGTCGTGGGGACCACTACATAATTCACATGAAGAAGTGATTTTGTTCACTTGGCTTGAAGGTTTAGGAGCCTCGTAGGATTTCATGAGAAACTTGACTTGGTCTTCAAGTTCTATGATCCTACGGTCAGAAGTGCTTGAATTGTTAGAAGGCAAAGATATTGCCTTGACCGTTTTATTCAAATCACGGGGATCACTCCAACTTTCGTTGTCATAAAGAGCAAGATCCTCTAGGAGAGCCCATGATTGTTCCGCACTTAGATCACGTAGCTTACCACCGGCCGATTGGTCAATGGTTTGCCTCGTGGAGAGATTGATATGGTCATAGAAGATTTGGACTTGGAGCCAAAGTTCTATGCCATGGTGAGGGACTTTTTGGAGTAAGTCCTTGAATCGAGTCCATGCCTCGTAGAGAGTTTCGCCTTGACGTTGTTGGAACATCAAGATATCATTCCTTAGCTTGGTAGTTCTTCCCGGTGGGAAAAACTGAGCAAGGAAACGAGTGGTGAGATCATCCCAAGAGGTAATGGATCCTGCGGGTTGACGTTCTAGCCACTGACTAGCTTGGTCCCGCAAAGAGAATTGGAAGAGACGCAATCGGGTCGTCTCTCGAGTGGCAACATCAAGGTCTATAGAATCAACGATTTTAAGAAAGTCCTTGAGATGTTGATTAGGATCTTCAGAACGAAGTCCATGGAATGCGCATCCACTTTGCACCAACCGGATGGTGTCGGATCGCAAGGGTGTGATATTGGCTCCTTGAGTGAGCTCAATGGTGTTTCGATAGCCATGGTGGCTAGGACGGGAATACTCTCCTAAAGTACGGGCTCTAGGAGGTGGTTGTGGTTGTTGTGGTGGTGGGTTGTGGGGGTTAAGGATATTACCATCTTCCATGATGTCGGACGGTAATGGTTACGAACAAAGACACGAAGAAAATAGATAGACTAAAGAAAACCTAGAAAAAATAAAATAAAAATCTCACTAGAAAGGAATCTAGTGAGTAGACCTAATAGAAATAAAAATTCAACCTAAACAATAACTATTCCCCGGCAGCGGCGCCAAAAACTTGATTGCGTGGTTTTGCAACCTTACAACAGGTTTTACCTCTCGAGGCATCTCAAGAGGCTTACAACCCCACCAGGCAGTGTACCTGACCGATGTAGTATAGTGTAGTGGTAAGTACGGGGGATTGATCGTTCTCCACAGGGAATAGTGTTCGTTAGGTATGAAAGACTACTCTAATAGGTCTAAGGGTTGAGAAAGATTCTTTTTTATGTTTTTATATTTTTATGAAAGCAAGTAAAATCTCGGGTTTGAAAGAGTGGGCGGAATTAGTTGCTAGTCAACTAACCCAAATTACTACGAATGCAAATAAAATAAATAACTGAAAATAAAAAGTTGGTGAAAACTTAAGTGTAGAGAAATGTGTTTACTTAGATTTCCTTACTCCCTAACTATCTTTTACCGGTTGATTAGTGTGTATTAGTTGCGTGGATGACGAGTGTATTCCTTAATACCAATCGTGGGGTGGCGTACGTACTTCCCCAACTCTACAAGCTCCTACTTCACTCCTATGTCGAGCCGGCTAGGAAGCTCCTAACATGGGATCACTAGAATTCGCTTGTGCATTAAATACAACCATAAAAACCTTTAGTACGCATTTGGTTCATGTTTCTTAAGACGTTCAAGCAAGTTACCGAATAGGAAGTTAGCCAGTTTTCTTAAGCCTAACATAGATAAACAATCATCCAATACAACTAATAACACACTAATAACCAATAATCAATAGCTAGGTTTCATTAGATCTAAGCAAACACAAGATAAATCTAGCCTAACATGTTAAACAAAAGACAAGAACAAGATAAAATCAAACAACACATAGACATATTGAATGATTAATTGATAACTTATCTTTCAATGTAACTTGGAAGATCTCAAGGCAAAAAAGCCTTGAAAAAGATGCTAAAATCGTCTTAGGGTTTTCTCCCAAAAATTCCACACTAAGTTCCACACTTATGACAAAGAATTGCAAAACTATATATAGATTTTTACATCTGACGGCGTCACCTTATGGAGTTTGACGCCGTCACCTCGCCGCTTCTAGGGTTCCCGGATGGCCTTCTTGACGCCGTCCCTCTTTAGCTCTCCAAAATCCGTTCTAGCTTATCAAGGCTTGACGCCGTCAGACCTTGAATGTGACGCCGTCCCTCTCTAAATTAAGCCGTGACGCCCTTGATCAGGTTAAAGCGTGACGCCGTCAGAATTCACATGCAATTTTCACTGGCTTATCATGAGTAAATTTCACATCCACCTTTTCTTGCCAAGCCATGACGCCGTCCAGAGTAAAATCTGACGCCGTCAAAGGTAACTTTTAGCCGATTTTTGAGACTTTGTCGTTTTCTTCACTTTAATGCTCCAAAAACGTCCAAAATGCCTCCTTTTCCAGATTTCTCCTCAAAAGTATCTAAAATGACAAAAGGAACGATTTAGGGCAATATTTGATCAAATAAATACGATTTAAGGCTTAAATGACCCCTTAAAAGCGGTACACTTTTCGCTTCATCATGTGACAACAACTTCCTTCTCAATTTGTGTGAATGGGGAAAGATTTGGTTATTGGGAAAGGGGTTTGAGGCAAGGAGACCCAATGTCTCCTTACTTGTTCACATTGGTTATGGAAATTTTAACCCTTGTAATGAATCAGAAAGTGGAGACCTCAAATGTGTTTAAATATCACTTTGGGTGTAAAAGGCTAAGATCACTCATCTGTGCTTTGCAGATGATTTATTACTATTTTGTAATGGAGATCATAACTCAGTAAAAGTGATGAAAGAAGCTATTGAGGTATTTGGTTCTTACTCTTGCCTAATTCCTAATTACAATAAAAGCACTATTATTTTTGGAAGCCTAAGTGAAGAAGGGCAAAGTAGTATTTTGGAGATTATGCCTTTCAAAGTTGAGAAATTGCCTGTTAGATATCTTGGTGTTCCTCTTATCACTAAAAGATTGGGGATTAAAGACTGCAAAAGTGTCATTGATAGAGTTAGAATTAGAGTGAACAACTAGAAAAACAAGTGCCTTTCATATGTTGGTAGACTTCAATTAGTTGCCTCAGTGTTGGAGTCAATACATGTATACTGGGCATCTATTTTCTTATTACCTCAAGCTACTATCAAAGAGATCAACAAGTTGCTTAAGAATTTCCTATGGAACCAAGGTGAAGAATCTAAAGGTAAAGAAAAAGTGAGCTGGAAGAATGTGTGCAAGCCTAAGTGCAAAGGTGGTCTGGGTCTCAAGGATTTAAGTATCTGGAATAAGGCCATGATTGTAAAACACTTGTGGCATGTTGCTGTTGATAAAAATTCCCTGTGGGTCAAATGGATCAATACTGTCAAACTTAAAGGGAAAAGCATTTGGGCTGCTAGTGAGGATGGTAATGATAGCTGGGGATGGAGGAATATTCTAAGATTGAGGAATGAAGTGCAGCAATATAAGGTCATGAAGGTAGGAGATGGGAGGAAAGCAGCTTTATGGTTTGATAATTGGAGTCCTTTAGGTTCTTTAATTAACCATATCACTTACAGAGACCTATATGATGCTAGACTTAGTACAGATATGAGGATTGCTGAGATATTGGTTAATGGCATGTGGAATTGGCCAGATGAATGGTATAATGAATTTCCTATGATTACTCAACTTGTGCCACCAAATTTGGAACCTATGAAAGAAGACACTCTGATGTGGAAGTGTAGGAATGGTAAACTTTGGAAATTCTCAGTGAATCAAGCCTATAAAGATATGCAGTCTGAAGATGTGGATGTTAAATGGAACAAGTTGGTATGGTATTCTCAAAACATTCCCAAACACTCATTTATTTTGTGGTTGGTAATTCAAAACAGACTTACTACACAGGACAAAATTAAGAATTAGGGTTCATATGATCTAATTGTTAGAATATTAGAATCATAAAACTATAAACTAATAACCATAAACAAATAACATCAAAGCATATTGCACAGCGGAAGTAGGATCTACATAACACATAATTAATTAACTAATTATTAAAAGGATGCGTACCTTAATATTACTTGATAAACAAGTAACCACGTGATCACCAAGAACAAGGTATAAACCCTAAAAGGGTTTAATGGGAATCGACTACATCTTAGTCGAATAGGGCAAGTAACATCAAGCTAAAGCAAGCTTGTACTCCGTTCTTGTACACACGTATTACTAGCGTCTCAATGTGAAAAGCTAGGTTCATGTATCACAAATAAAACATCACAACAACTAGGGTTTGATGTTCTACATAATACATGATCGAATCCCACTAACAAGAAAATAAAGGAGTAAATAAATTACCATGCATATAAATATGCATGTAATGTACACGCATGGATGACACACGAATTAATAATCCATGCACTGTATATGAAATCAATCATGACTCCTTTTAACTTTATCTTGTATGTTGTCAGTGGGTGAATAGAGAAAAAGTGAACCGATTTAATAATCAATCGGTTAAGGATATCATTGTGCTTCTGTCGATCATATGAATTTGAAGGGTTTATATACACTCCAAACTTGCTCTCCAAGTTTGAGTCCAACACCTCCTCAAGTTCTAAAAATCGACATTCAACCCCCTCCACTTTCCTTGTTCGACCATATGAATATTTGTGATTTAATAATTAATCATAAATCATTATATTAATTATTAATACATTGAGACTCATACGTAATGTGTGCAATCCCGAAGTCTCGTGTTCGAAACCGGACATACAAATATTAATTTATATCCACAAACTCTAACAGCTCCCACTTGGATATTCATTAATATGGTAATGACATGGGCTAGTCTAGCTTAACAGATCCCAATGCCCCCAGATCGAATCGGGTATGGTTTTCCTGGAAAAACCATGTGATGATATAATCATCATACTTATCCTTTTGTTTCTAATACCGTGTTAATATGGATATGGATCTTGGTTATTCCATAATTAACAATAGTTTCTCGTTTATACACAATTGATCAAGATTACCAAATCATCTGAACGTCTTCCAGATAGACTTTGGGCATGGCCATGCAAACATCTTGTCAATCCTACGAGTGGCCCAGCAGTATTATACTTCAAAACAAATTTGAAGGAACAAATCCTTTATTGACTACGAGCATAACCCTCGAACTTGGCATCACCTCCGAAAATAGCCCTTATAACCACCTTTTACGGATAGCGTTAGACTACCTTACAGAAAATGAGCTACATCCTCGGAGTTATCTGATATCTCAAGTCTGAGGATAAATATTCATGATTTACTTAATGACGATGATCCATAAAGTACAATCATGTGGTTGGGATAAGTCCTATATTCAATTTATCTAATATTGAATATCATGTGACATTGGTGTCTCAACCTTACAGTACATTCTACCAATCCTCACATTTGTCTTAATTCAATAATATTCCCATATTATTGATCGACAACGGACTATTCAGAATAACATTAGTTATTCACGGATTTAAACATGCAAATATAGGACACAAATATTAATAATGAGAATAAACGTTATCCACACTTTATTTCATTAAAATAATAATTGTTTACATGTCCCTTATCCAAATACTAACCAGATCAAGCATGATAATTCCCATTAATGAATATGCCATAAGTCATGACCACCATACTTGTTGACAAGGCATAAATCAATTAATTTGATCTATCGGAATTTTGAGAATACTTATTTCAAAAATGAAATTTATGTATGTGTGCATTCATCTACCCAGATATTGCCACATAACATTCCATAAATTGCGTGACATCCTCAACCACGAATTTATGACAATTAAACTACTAAACATTGTAGTTAAAGTATTCTAATTCTTTATGTATAATGCAACTATGCTTTAAGCATAACTAGTACACATGGTTTCCTAATAAGGATGAGCTCCCACCATGACTAGTATTGAGTGTCATCTCAATCTCATTAGCATCATTGTATCCAAACAACAATATGCTCTTTCCAAGTTCCGTAAACTTTCCAACATCCATTTTGTAATGTTTGATATCTTCAAATCCTTCAAGATTTGTCCACTATATCAATTAAGCAATAATATGCCATATGGTTCATGCTTAGAATTTTGGAGCAAATCCAGGCTGAGGATGTAAATTCTAAACCATATCCATTACACTTAGCTATCTAATAATTTTCAATTAGATATTTAATGTTGTCAATCATCTTAAATTTAAGCATGATACAACAAGCAACATGATGTACATGAATAATCCTTTCGTCAACCAATTTTATTCATGTCATATCTATTCAAAGATATGTTTCTATCTAGTCCTTCTAATAGAATATCATGTTCTTTTAGAATCAATTATTTACCGCTTATGTTTATGACAATAAACATATATTACAAGGTTTTATTTTCTAAATCTCTACATGAAGTTTTATTCCAAACTAAGACTTAACATTTTAATGTTAACGTCAATGGAATGTTACTTCCTATATGTTATACAACATATATGAAATAAGAAAATAAATACTCCCACTAGCTTTCAGGAATATTAAGAAATATCTTATATTAATTATAAATCAAAACATAGATTTAATAACTAAAAATAAGTATATCTCCTAGATGCATGCATTAATCCATTTACAAATGATTTGCATTTTGTATACTGCTAAAGATTATTTGAATTCAAATACTCCTTTCAATTACTTATCGTCCTCGCTCAAGTAATTATCCAAGAAAGAGTTTTGATATTCCATTATTAATTTCATATAAATGAAACTAAGAATGACAATCATAATCTTTATACATTTAATGTGCTTAGAAAGAATCTTAATCACATTTAATTGCTTAAGTGTGATTGATAACCTTTTCACACATTAAATATGTATACAAATTTGTCCATTAATGATTTCTACACAAGAATTTAAATCTCTAGGATTTTTCATTTCCTTTGTAGAAATTCATTCTATAGTGTAACTATAGAGTTTAAGATTAACCACATTTCCAAACTAGTTATCTTCTTGGACTACATCTAATCATTTATAGTATGAGTAATTTGTCAAATAAACATTTGCAATTTATTAACAGGTTTATCAAAAATCCTGTAACTCATAATCCTCAACATATTCTACAAATATTTGGGATATCCTTGCGGATCTATGAAATGATAATTCCATCATCTTTGAGATTAAACACTTACATGTTAAATTCTCATTATGATTTTGCTAGCGTATTTTTAGAAGATTACGTATTTTGTAATTTTATCTTAACAAGATAAAACTCTCACTTGCCTTTAGCACTTTATAGATTAACTATAAATGCCTGGCTAATGGAGCAACACAACATTGTTCTCTTTTGGGACTTCTACAAATACATATTGACAGTTCCTAACATCAATTTGTTAATAACCTACCCATCAAGTAGTTTAACAAATTCTGAACTTCAATTTCAAGACTTAATGTGATTTATCACATTCCATAATAAATGGTGTCTTATTAATCTTCTAGGTTGGAGTCTAATTGAGTATATCCAAACCATACTCAATTTTCTAACCTTGATATCTTTAGGAAGATTAGAAGATATAGTTATCTTTAATCAAACAATTTTTCAAGAGTTTGATTTTCCTAACTGAACATACCATAAACACTATGTATTTCATTAGGATTAATATTGTAATTTAATCTTACAATATGTGAGATAAATATATTTCGGTTTGGCTTACCCATTTACCATCTAAGTCAATTTAATGGTACAATAGATTTCTAAGCCAATTGCATGCTTTATAACATAAGTGCCTTTTGATCAAGTCACTTTATGTCTATGTCTTACCAAGAAGACATAACTGTTATAAACCCAATCCACGTTATAAGTCATTAATCAACTCAATGACTCCTTGTATATGTTTTAATTGAAAAACATAACAAGTTAACGTCTTACTTTATTTATAAGTCTAATAGCAATAAAAGACTTCATATTTATATCTACAATATAAACATGTATAACAAAGTAATCATGAACACCATAATTCGGTTTCATATAATAATTTCAAGTTAATTTATTACTTCATATATTTATGTCATTCCAAGAATACATAAACATTCAAATTATGAAGTAGTATAAGATTACTTCATTTATTTATGTCATTGCAATAATACATAAATATTCACATTTGAAGTAGTCTTATTTACATATCGACACTTGTTCTAATAATTATCTAATTTTTGAAACTTGTAAATTAACATAGTTTCATTACATTAGCTGAGGCTAATAATAATGAAAGTATGTAATTTACCTTGTCATTAATATCTAGTAGTGAAAGTAGATATTAACTCCAAGTGTTCTAATATTAGAATGTGTATAAAACACATTAGAACATTAGTCTCTTACCTTACAGTTAAGAGAAACCTTTAAATCATATTTCTTTTTGTGTTGTTGCTTGCACACTTTAAATATTTCTCCCACTTGTGCATGGAACAACACCATGTATCAGATAAACAACACGTCAATAGTTTGCTTATTTGATTAATATGATTGTGTCATAGATATAAGTAGATATAGAATCACCTCGTCTAGTAAGGAAACGTACACGACTATCCTTAATACCACAAGTGTCTATAATTGGAAAGTAATTATCTCAAGAGATTCTAGAGATAATCTGGGTTACTACCAAGACTTGTAGCTCCCACTGAATTAAAGATCACTACATGAACTCATCATTCAGTAATTACAACACAATGCTCCCACTGAATTTGACAACATTATAAATGTTTCATAACCAGTAAAAGCAATTAGTGTGCTGCTTACTTTCCTACACCCTTGAGTGATCCCTTACGTAATACATACTAAGGTACTCATAGAATGTATTCTACTTTGTCAATGATGGAATATCCATCAATACAATTAACTTGAGAAGTTGGGTATGCAATTTCTTCCTCAATTAGGTCTATCATCACCACTATGGTATGTAGCACCTTTAATTGGTCAAAGCACAACAACTATACAAAGTATGTTTGTTTGCCTTTTACCAATTTCGCGGTAATTAGTCTAGCTTCTAATTTTAATAACTCCAATACGTGCAATTTATTAAAAATTGCCCCTAGTTATTTCTAAGAATTTAGACAATTCTAATTATCCTATTATACCTTTCTCATTCATGAAAAAGAATAGGATTAAGTCTTACTCTTCACACGGAAAGTAGACTTGGTTTATTCTTTTAGTTAAGTTGACTCTATCCAACGACCCCTACGGGTGCAGATCAACTTTCCACTAAAGGAATGTTCCACGTTTACGGTTTTATCGTTGCATTTAATACATTAAAAGAATTTTCAAAATTCAATTTTAGTATTTTCGATAATAAATTTTTCAAGAAAATTAAACACCCATGGTAAATAAAAATTTAACCATTTAATTTTCAATGAAAACTAGGATCCAAATTGACGTCGTTTCATTACATCAGCTGAGGCTGCTAGCAATGAAAGTACTCAATAAGGTACGGGTCTATCCCAATTGCCAATATCCAATTGCAATTCCTAAAATCATGGGACTTACATTATATTGCCAACCTCAGTTGCAAATGTAAGCATGTTTCATCCCCAAATCTTTATGCCTTGACGCCGTTTCATCACATCAGCTGAGGCTGCTAGTAATGAAAGTGCTCAATTAAGTTAACCAATTTAGAAACATGTAAATTGACGCCGTTTCATCACATCAGCTGAGGCTGCTAGCAATGAAAGTGCTCAATTTACCCTTTGGTTCCCATTCTTTGAATCATCACATCAGCTGAGGCTGCTAGCAACGATAGAATGTAACCTCAGGTGTTTCCGTATTAATTGGGTGGCATATTACTTAAATTTAAGGGTATTTATTTTGATGTGTGTAATCAAAATCATGTACAAAGATGTCATGCATTCATCTTTGTATCATATACTTTTCAAAATAGTTTACTCATTCGTTACATTAATAAGCTCAAATCATCAAAGTTTTTAATTGAGGCGTTGAGAAACTTACAACTTTGCCTTAAGATGCTTCGTATGTATCATGGTGTACTTGGTAAGTCTAATATTGACGCACAGGCGAGCGGAGAGGCAAACGTCCGCCGAAGCTAATTAAAAACGCGCCCCTTTAAGGTCACAATTTAATGCGAAACCAACCTTATACCCACTTTATAGTTTGTCAATATTAGGTCCGCCGCTTCGACCACTTAGTACAGTCGCATCAATCAATTTAAACACTTATGATTTTCTTGCTTAAAACTATTTATGTAGTAAATTATTAATTGCTAGTCTCGCCTGGGAGCAAATTACCGTGCGAAGCGAACCACTATCGGCACATAAGACTTGGCAATAAATAAATTTACCACAAAGGTTTCATAGTTATTAGGTTCATTTATTTTTATTTGAAAAATTACCCTCTTTAATGTTACAATCCATCATAATTAAACATAAAGGTCAAGTAATTAAAATAAATAAATAAACACTTAATAACACATATATGATCATTAACAATATCATATAGCCACATGCAAACATTTTTGATAAATCCTATTAATTCTATGTGAATTCTTAATTGTATGTAATTAGTAAAACTCCCATTGGTTTTCGAGCTCATTGTGCCCAATGGACCACAGACGCCAAATAACTTGGCCGCGTAAGTTTTAGTTAATTACACACCATATTGCACATAACAAATTAATATTTATATATTAGGGTCTTCCCTAATTAAAGATTTATCTTAAAAAAAACATGTAGCAATTATACATACAACATACCATGACAAAACATGCAAGATTTTGTCATGGATCCCCTATTGGCACTTAAAATCATGTAACACATATTCAAAGCCAATAAAATACGCATCTAATTAATGACATCACATAGGTACTCATTAATTAATCCTTAAAATTTCATGCAATCCTAGGGTTTCTACAAGTTTTCTACAAAAACTAAAACCTTAAAAAATTTAATTGTGGTTGTCGAACCAAATTAAAAAAAATTAGGGTTTATAAAATTAAAAACCCTAGATAACCAATTGCATGTATCTATTCAATCAAGATTCAATTTTAAGGTTTTTAGTAATTAATTACATGTTAAAAACGGGCTCATGATGCCACTGTTGGAATATTAGAATCATAAAACTATAAACTAATAACCATAAACAAATAACATCAAAGCATATTGCACAGCGGAAGTAGGATCTACATAACACGTAATTAATTAACTAATTATTAAAAGGATGCGTACCTTAATATTACTTGATAAACAAGTAACCACGTGATCACCAAGAACAAGGTATAAACCCTAAAAGGGTTTAATGGGAATCGACTACATCTTAGTCGAATAGGGCAAGTAACATCAAGCTAAAGCAAGCTTGTACTCCGTTCTTGTACACACGTATTACTAGCGTCTCAATGTGAAAAGCTAGGTTCATGTATCACAAATAAAACATCACAACAACTAGGGTTTGATGTTCTACATAATACATGATCGAATCCCACTAACAAGAAAATAAAGGAGTAAATAAATTACCATGCATATAAATATGCATGTAATGTACACGCATGGATGACACACGAATTAATAATCCATGCACTGTATATGAAATCAATCATGACTCCTTTTAACTTTATCTTGTATGTTGTCAGTGGGTGAATAGAGAAAAAGTGAACCGATTTAATAATCAATCGGTTAGGGATATCATTGTGCTTCTGTCGATCATATGAATTTGAAGGGTTTATATACACTCCAAACTTGCTCTCCAAGTTTGAGTCCAACACCTCCTCAAGTTCTAAAAATCGACATTCAACCCCCTCCACTTTCCTTGTTCGACCATATGAATATTTGTGATTTAATAATTAATCATAAATCATTATATTAATTATTAATACATTGAGACTCATACGTAATGTGTGCAATCCCGAAGTCTCGTGTTCGAAACCGGACATACAAATATTAATTTATATCCACAAACTCTAACAGCTCCCACTTGGATATTCATTAATATGGTAATGACATGGGCTAGTCTAGCTTAACAGATCCCAATGCCCCCAGATCGAATCGGGTATGGTTTTCCTGGAAAAACCATGTGATGATATAATCATCATACTTATCCTTTTGTTTCTAATACCGTGTTAATATGGATATGGATCTTGGTTATTCCATAATTAACAATAGTTTCTCGTTTATACACAATTGATCAAGATTACCAAATCATCTGAACGTCTTCCAGATAGACTTTGGGCATGGCCATGCAAACATCTTGTCAATCCTACGAGTGGCCCAGCAGTATTATACTTCAAAACAAATTTGAAGGAACAAATCCTTTATTGACTACGAGCATAACCCTCGAACTTTGCATCACCTCCGAAAATAGCCCTTATAACCACCTTTTACGGATAGCGTTAGACTACCTTACAGAAAATGAGCTACATCCTCGGAGTTATCTGATATCTCAAGTCTGAGGATAAATATTCATGATTTACTTAATGACGATGATCCATAAAGTACAATCATGTGGTTGGGATAAGTCCTATATTCAATTTATCTAATATTGAATATCATGTGACATTGGTGTCTCAACCTTACAGTACATTCTACCAATCCTCACATTTGTCTTAATTCAATAATATTCCCATATTATTGATCGACAACGGACTATTCAGAATAACATTAGTTATTCACGGATTTAAACATGCAAATATAGGACACAAATATTAATAATGAGAATAAACGTTATCCACACTTTATTTCATTAAAATAATAATTGTTTACATGTCCCTTATCCAAATACTAACCAGATCAAGCATGATAATTCCCATTAATGAATATGCCACAAGTCATGACCACCATACTTGTTGACAAGGCATAAATCAATTAATTTGATCTATCGGAATTTTGAGAATACTTATTTCAAAAATGAAATTTATGTATGTGTGCATTCATCTACCCAGATATTGCCACATAACATTCCATAAATTGCGTGACATCCTCAACCGCGAATTTATGACAATTAAACTACCAAACATTGTAGTTAAAGTATTCTAATTCTTTATGTATAATGCAACTATGCTTTAAGCATAACTAGTACACATGGTTTCCTAATAAGGATGAGCTCCCACCATGACTAGTATTGAGTGTCATCTCAATCTCATTAGCATCATTGTATCCAAACAACAATATGCTCTTTCCAAGTTCCGTAAACTTTCCAACATCCATTTTGTAATGTTTGATATCTTCAAATCCTTCAAGATTTGTCCACTATATCAATTAAGCAATAATATGCCATATGGTTCATGCTTAGAATTTTGGAGCAAATCCAGGCTGAGGATGTAAATTCTAAACCATATCCATTACACTTAGCTATCTAATAATTTTCAATTAGATATTTAATGTTGTCAATCATCTTAAATTTAAGCATGATACAACAAGCAACATGATGTACATGAATAATCCTTTCGTCAACCAATTTTATTCATGTCATATCTATTCAAAGATATGTTTCTATCTAGTCCTTCTAATAGAATATCATGTTCTTTTAGAATCAATTATTTACCGCTTATGTTTATGACAATAAACATATATTACAAGGTTTTATTTTCTAAATCTCTACATGAAGTTTTATTCCAAACTAAGACTTAACATTTTAATGTTAATGTCAATGGAATGTTACTTCCTATATGTTATACAACATATATGAAATAAATTGCAAATGGATTGTAACCAGCTGGAATGGAATGATTTTGTAAGAAAATTTGCAGACAGTTTTAATGGGAAGACTATTGATAGCATTGTGAGAAGGTTTTATTTGGCTGCAAGTGTATACTATATATGGCAAGAGAGAAATAAAAGGTTATTCAGTGAAGAAAAAAGAAATGAGGAAGAGGTGTGCAATCTGATATGTGACACAGTTAGGCTGAGGCTTATGAGTCTAAAGGTTAAACTGTCAAAGGCTACTAGTAAAATACAAAAGATATGGGATATACAGCTGAACATTATCAGCAATGCAACAGCTAACTAAGGCTGGGGAATGGAATTGGTATGGAATATGACTGATGAGGAAATTCAGGGTCAAGTATGCAGTTTAAGTAAGGCTGATGGTATGCAGTCTCCCTTAAAGGGGTGTTTGGATCAAGCTTTATCTCAATGGAACAGTACTTGCAGGCCAATGCAGTGCTGATGGTATGGAGTTCCACTTTAAAGGGGTGTTTGGATACATGTTTAAACAGCAGCAATAATACTAAATGTTGTTGTTTAAATCTATTTTCAGGCCATTACAAAGGTGAGATACCTTGTACCTCGGAGTTCTAACTAGTATGGCTGTACCTATGATAACCTCTTATCTTGTTTCAGTTTGGCCTGGGGGGGAACTGAACAGATATGCTTGGCTAAGTAGGAGGCCTAACTAGTATGAATGTACCATAAAGTAGGGTCTCTCTTTGTGAAGGGTAAATGGCTTGGGCGGCCTATGTATGATGAGTGGAATAACGAGGAATGAAAGATGAACTTGCTTGGTCCAGTCAATACATAGGCATAGGAGGCAATGGTTGGTCATCATGGAGGGTGAGTGTTCCCAAGCAACTGAAGCCTTTCTTTGAGAGGGAAATGTAGGTTGCTTGGCAGAGCCCCCCCCCCCCCCATGGATGGGTTATGGGTTCTTAGTGATGCCATTCTCCTTTTTCTACTTTAATCACTGTGGTGGCAGGTTGAGTGGTCTTGGTGGAAGGGAGAATGGAAATGTAGCTAGATGGTAGGTGCATTTTAATGGTGAATTCGTTTCTTGATTGAATGGAAGGAGTTCTGTATGGTGTTTTTGTATCTGACCAGTTTGTCTGAGAATGTATTAGTAGTATCTGAGATAGTATGAGTGTTCTATTGTTGTATTAGAAGGTGTTTTGGGGTGTGACCAAAACAGCCTCTTATTCTTATGATGTAAACATTTGAAGATTAATATATTTTTTTCACCATTGCACAAAAAAAAATGTCCATACGTAATGACAGTAATGTTCCTTGTGTATAAATTGAAAATGTTGCATCAAGGATCACACCAGAACTACAAATTTGCAAGCATAATTATTTGTCACTATACATCATCTAGGAGTATCGTCAATCTAAACAAAATATACGTAATAATGTTCCTTAAATTGCATGCTTAAAACTTTCCATGTGAGTCATCTACCATATTCATTATTAATTTATACGAAACAACCAACATAAGAGTTTCTGTGGTGTAGTGGTTATCACGTTTGCTTTACACGCAAAAGGTCTCCGGTTCGATCCCGGGCAGGAACACTGTCTCTTTATGTTTTGTTATTTTGCAACCGTAAAATAAACACTTCTAGATTGTACAAAGTAAAGTCTTCGACAAAGGACAACTAGCAACCATTCCGATAGATTCGACCAACAATAATCGAAGTATACATCATAAACTACTAGCAGGGTCCGCGCGTTGCGGCGGCGTGTACCATGTGATTAAAAATTTTGACGAACAATATTTTGCTATTATATGTTTACCGTGACAATAACTTTATAGAAAAAGAGATTTTTTTTTGTTGTGACATCTTTAAGCGACATCATACTATTTCATATAAAAATATTAATGCACCCACGTGATGTTGGAACAATACGTTGTTTGATATCGCAATAATCAGATAATCATGTTTTTTGAGGTTTGGCAAATCAAATTATATATTACTTGACATGTAAAATGACCATAGAAGACATTTTAAACATGTTGTCTTAATTTAACATATAAAACTTTGTTTCTCTACTACTTATAAAGTGTTTATATTCATTATTGAAACATAAAATGACTTAAAATTGAGTAATGTTAGTGGACTATTAAACTCTTGATTAAAAATGGTAACAACATCTACCACTAAATTAATATTTTCAATATTGTTTAACCTTTAAACTTTTATCTTTTTTTTGTTTCTAACCCATAAACTTTTTTTCTCGCAATGACTACAAATTGAACCCGTAAGTTTTGTATCAATGGTCAAACCAGAATCTGATAGGAGCTGTTAGTCAATAAGCTAGTTAAGCTGGTAAGTTGGTTAAGCCAATGGCACGTGAGGCGCAGGTGTGTTAACACACACGTGAGGTGCACGTGACAGTTACTCCTTGGATTAACCAACTTTCCCGCCCAAGTTTCCTTCTTTAAATACTTGTATCTGTAACTCATTTAGTAGTTGGATTGAATACAATTTCCTTCTTAATCTCTCTCTATCATTATAACAAACTATCACAAATATCCACCATTGATAATACTTTGAGCTTTCGTTGATCTTTTCTAACTCTCTAATTGACCAAGTTCTATGTAAAACACTCTTAACGATCTTAAGTGGTCCTAAGTGTGTCTATAAATTGGTATCAAAGACCTTTCCTGGTGAGGTCTCAGTGTAACAAATTCAGTTACGTTTTCCCGCCAAAATCAAGATTCAAGATTCCGGCAAGAAATTCCGGCGAACGAATAATTCAAGGTTCAGAGTATTACACTGATACTCTGTTCATTTCGTTTAAGCTATCCGTCAGAAATAAGACCAAACTGTTGAGTACTCATCGCAACCACAAGAATAGCGCATAAGTGCTTAAATCCTCTATTCTTGGATTAATGGTTAGTTTTGTTTGACTTGAGGTTTGGCCAAGAACGGGTAAAGATTGTTATCAAAGTTGTTAAGTGCTATTCAATTGACAACGAAGGAATAGTAACTGACTACCAAGATTCAATCAATTCACTAAAATAGCATCATACATGGCACCAACAACAAGAACAGTTGGTACCAGTGGTGGGGAAGGAGGTCTTGATGACAACACAAGGAGATACATTGATGAATCAATGGATGGATTCAGGGAAGCCATGGAACAGATGATGACTCAATTCTTGCAAAGTCAGAGTCAACTGAATAATGGGTTGGTGAACAGGACACAAACCCAACAGCAAAATGGGCAAAATCAAGTTAGTAGAATGACTAAAGTGGAGTTCCCAAGGTTTTCTGGAGAAGATGTCAGAGGATGGATGTTTAGGTGTGAACAATTCTTTGCCATTGATAACATACCAGATGACCAAAAGGTAAGGCTCATTTCTGTGCATCTCTTTGACAAAGCATTATTGTGGCATAGGCAGTTCATTAGATTGCATGGTGAATTGGTGTTATGGACTGTGTATAGAGATGCTATTATTCAGAGATTTGGGACTGTGTTTGATGACCCCATGTCTGAACTCAAAAATGTGAAATATGAAACTAATGCTAAAGATTATCAAGATGTGTTTGACACTTTGTTGAGTAGGGTGGACATAAGTGAAGCTCATGCAATTATTTTCTATCTTGGTAGTTTGCCTACTGAATTAGAAATGGGAGTCAGTGTTACACCCATATCCCGATAAGGTACTATATATATGTATAATATGTTATGTGATAAGTAATAAATATATGTGTGGCTAATATAGAGAAAATAAGACTTGGAGGACTATCCTTGCCAAATGACCAAAGTTAATCCTACACATGATTAAATATCTAGCTCCTAGAATTGTCTGGAAAGATTGAGTGAGTTTATATGTGTCGACATTTTGAGGAGAAAAAGAAGGGAAGACCAAAATCATCATTTTAACTCATTTTGATTATCAAGGAGTGATCAAGAACCATTAGAGACTCCTTAATTGTAGTCTATTCATCAAGTAAGTAATTTCCCCAATTGATAAATTAGGGTTCTTGGCATGAATTTTGGGTATTATTGATAAAGGTTGTAAATTTATGATTCTCTTAGTTAATTAGTTGCTAATTAAGGTTAATTTTGAAATAGGAATCATTATAGAAGCCCAACTCAAGCCAAGTAGGAAGCTAGTAGGAAATTGAGGTAAGTATATGAGTATAACTTGTTAATGTTATGATGTTAATGTTATGATTGTGTTAATGTGATTGTTATGGAGCTTGTGAATGTATGTTAGCTTGGATCCAATGCTAAATGTGTTAATGTTATATAATTACTTGCTTGGTCAAGGTGAGTAATAATCCCATTTTATGCTCCTTGTTAATGTTATGATTGGTGTTAATCACCAATCTCATGTAAATGTGATGTTGGTTATATCTCATATACTTACTAAGCGTTTTCGCTTACGGTTATAGTTAATGTCAATTTTGTAGGTACAAGTGGAGGAGCCAAAGGTAGGGAATTAGTCTAGTTGTAGCCTTGGAAGGAAGTATTAGCGTAGTTGTAGAAGGTAACTAGAAGACCGTAATCTTTTGGACCAAGTGTGTTGAAGTTGGAAGCCCCGAAGTGTCCTTTCGTGTTTTGGTATATTTCAATCCATGTGGTCATTTTGCTATTTAACGGTCTTGTTGTCGTCCATGATCTTTAGTCATGATAGGTCATGAGTCAAGTTTATGTAAACGTCAAGAAGTCTTAATGGTATGTGTTTATGGTGGTAATTAGGAGGGTGATTGGCAAATAGCCAATCTCACCCATTTTGGAAAGATGTGGGTCAATACTTTGTACCATCAACTTTGCAATATAATTGAAATGTTAAGTAAAGAGTGTTTTAAGTGGTTACATAGTTGTTATGTGTATTGGGTAAAAAGTGGGTTTTGTTAATGAGTTTAAGGAGTGTTTGGCATAAGCGGGTTTTTACCCATTTTGAGATGTGAACGGGTCATGAGTGTATGAGTCAAGTTTAGTAGGTTAAGTTATGGATGTTGGTTAAGTATGGTGGGTAAATGAAGTGTTTTAAGTGGTTGGAGCGTCAATGGGTTGAAATGGGTAAAAAGTGTTTAAAAGAGGAAAAAGGGATATTTTAGACTAAAATCGGGGTAAAAGAGAGTAAAAGAGGAAAAAGGGATATTTTAGACTAAAACTGGGGTTATCTTCACTTTCTTATCAACTAGGTTTTCTATCTCAGTAATAAAACTTTTAAGAATGCCAGCTGTCTCATCCTTAGTTGCTAAAAAGAAAACCCAAGTAAACCTGCTATAATCATCAGTGACAACAAGACAGTATTTCTTATGCATCAAGCTACTCACAGAAGTAGGACCAAACAAGTCCATATGCAACATGAATAATGGTTGAGAAATTGAGTTTTGAATCTTGGACTTACAAGTGGCTTTGTGTTGCTTTCCTTTTAAACATGCAACATAAGTTTGGTCATTTTCAAATCGTTTTTGAGGTAAACCTCTTACAAGGTTATCCTTCACAATTTTGTTAATGTTTTTAAAATTTATGTGACCAAGCCTCCTATGCCAAAGCATTGATTCATCATGTGTGGCCTTTGCAACAAGACAAGTTAGACTCTCTTTAGGAACAATCTTCTTCATATCAACACTGTACATGTTGCCCTTTCTAGGAATTTTAAGTAATACATGACTTTCATCAGCTAACTTAAAATCAGGAGACAGAACAAGACATTCAGTGTCAGTAAAAAGAACACAGTTCTTTTTTTCAAACATCTGTGAGACACTAAAAAGATTAAACTTAAGTTCCTGCACAAAGTACACATCTTCAAAATCAAGTTTACCAATTTTAATTGTTCCTTTACCAGTAATTTTACCTCCTCTTGCTCCTCCCCCAAAGGCAACATATCTTCCATTAAAAGCTTTGAAATCTGAGAGGTAAGACATGTTCCCTGTCATATGCCTAGAGCATCCACTGTCAGCATATCCTTGATCTTCTTCTTCTTCTTGTGGATGTCCCTGCACATAAAATAAAGGAAATTAGTTTCCTTTAGGGACCCAAGCCATTCCTGACTTGGATCTGCCTCGTGCATCAATGTAGTTATATTTCTTCATGATTATTGATGCACTATTGGGTTTGGTAGGTCTCCAAGCCCAACATGCTGAGGCCTTAACAACATTGCCCCCATTTGTCCTAACAGAATTTAGAGGCCTAGCAGTACTAAATGCTGACCTAGCAGTAGTAACCTTTTGGCCAAATTTCCTGTTAGTTAATGTTGTTTTCTTATAAAAAGGCCTTTGAACAGTTTATTGTGTTGTTTTAGTAAAACATGGCATTGGTCTAGCACTATAAACTGTTGATTTGGGGTGAGAAGTATTAACAGGTCTAACAGTATTAAGTGATTTTATGCCAGACTTCATTAAAACAGCTCTTGGAACCATGTTTCTGTGAACACTAGGGTGAGTAGATTTAGGAAAATAATTATGATACATCCTTTTATAAGTGTTCCCAGTTGCTCTTGAATTCCCAGATACCATCCTTTCCCTCTGATGGTGATTGCAGTTAGCCTGCAAATGGTTAAAACTACCACATACAAAACAGGCTTTATTGTTCATCACAAATTCACTTCCTAGTTGATGGGACTTCAGATTATTCCAATTTCTTTGATTCCCCCTAGGACTATGTGACATGTACATCTCTGCATACTTAACTGTTTTCCTAGCTGGTTTCACTTGTTGTTTAGGTTTAACTGATTCTACCTTAGCAACAATAGGAAAGACAGTTTTCTTCTCAACCTTATCATCTGACACCAGTTTCTCAACCACTGGGGTATCAAATGATTCACTAACCTCTATAAAACTCTCTTCACTATCACTTTTACATTCAGTTTCAGGCTTTTTGAGCTCCTCTACACTAGTATTTGACAAATCAAGTTTTGGGGTTGGAAATAACCCTGTATGAGGAGGTGCAACAACATTGTATCCTAATCCTGTCTTAAATTTATCAATGAGTTGACACTGAACAATCCTATCTATACTTTTAGTTGACCCTGCATATCTCTCTATATTTACTTCAATGCTGTCTTTTTCCTTCTTAAGCTTCTCTAACTCAAATTTAAGCTCACCTATTTCTATGTCTTTAAAAGCATTGTCTCTTTTCAAAACAGTAATATCATGAGTAAAGATAGCTTCATTCTTTTTATAAAAGACTAATTGTTCTTCTACAACTCCTAAACCTCTTTTATAATTAGCTAGATTAAGCTCAGACTTGTTAAACTCTATCCTTAAATCATCATAATGCTTCTTAAGTTTTTCATAGCTATTTAAAGCAGAACAAGTTTTAGAACAAGCATTATTTGTATATACATCAGAGTCTGAGAAAGCCATCAGTGCCATATTGATAGGAGCTTCTTCTTCAACCATAAAGCTTCAGTCAAAGCCAAGTCCAACAATAGCCACCGTAGCTTTAGAAGAAGATTCTTCCACACTCACAGTCTTCCTGGTGCTGTCTTGATTCCTAGAACCTCTGCTATCCTGGTTCCTTGGCCCTCTGCATTCCCTAGCAAAGTGTCCCAACTTGTGACAGTTGTAACACTCTACTTTTGACTTGTCATACCCAGAAGTATCACTTCCATTGATAGTGATCTTCTTTCCTGTCTTCTGGAAAAACTTCTTGGCCCTCATGCTCAGCAAAGCTATCTGCCACTTCAAATCCATCTCCTCCAAGTCATCTTCATAGATTTGCATAAGGTCTTCATGAACAAACTGAGACCCATTAGGTTGACTGGCCAAGAATGCATAGACAGTATCATCACTTAAACTAGCAGTACTAGTTTGTAAACTAGAAGTACTAACTTTAGGGTTAGCAGTACTAACTCCAAAAGCAGTATTAACCTCCTCAGTACTGCTGGTGCTTGGTGATGACAGAAATGCCATATTCTGAGAGCTTGAGCTTGAGCTTGTAGACCTTTTCACCTCTTGTTCTACAATCTTGAAGTTATTGTAGAGATCATCAAAACTCATTGTGTCTAGATCAGGCTTGTTTCTCCAGACTACAACATGAGTATTCCATTCATTAGGTAGACTTCTCAAGAATTTCGGATTGAGATCTTCTTGTGAAATCTCTACTCCCAAGACAGCCAGTTGGCTCACAATCTTTTGAAGCCTGTTGAAGATAGAATCAAGAGACTCGGTTCTTGGAGCACTAAAGTTCTCATACATCTGTTTTAGAAGAGTCTTCTGAGTCTTCTTATTTTCCTCATTCCCACCAAACCTTGTTTCTATGGCTTCAAACAAGGTTTTAGCATCCTTGTACTTATTAAAAGTCAACAATTGCTCATTGGGAAGAGCCATCAGCAACATACTTCTAGCCTTCAAATCATTCTTTTTCTGAAGCTTCTATTCAGCAGTTACAGGACCTGATGTTGTTTTAGTTTTATCAGCACCCTCACTTATTGCTTTAGGTGCAGGTTTGAATGAATTTCCATTCTCTATGATGTCCCATAGAGCATAGTCATGCACTTGAAAGTATTGCTCAATTCTGAGCCTCCACATCTCATAGTCACCCTGCTTTAGATTGGGCAACTTAGCAGTGGTGGTGGTTTGAGTTGTTTCATGATCCATCTTCTTTAATGACAGTAAAGAGTTCTTCTGGTATGTTTCTTCAAGATCAAAGTTTCAGAACCTCAGCTCTGATACCACTTGTTGATTCCAAACACATATCGATTCCTTGAGCTTGTAAGGTTAAGTTGCCTTGGATAAATCCAAAACAACTTTATTTGAAAATTTGTGAATGTTAAAGAGTATGCGGAATCTACTCGTTAACACTTAGAATAATATAAACAATGTAACAGTGAACTTTGAATGAAAAAATAGTATAATCAAAACGCTTCAATATTATTAGAATAATAATACGAGTACTCTAGCTTAGTACTAGGGTTTACAACCTTGAAGCTTAACAAAAACGTATGCATAAGAGATATCTAACATCATACCCTAGGACCTCCTTTTATAGACTAAGGAGTCCCTTACAAGATAACTACAAATATACAATATACGTATCTTTCTAAACATATAAGATATACACTAAATATCTTCTATACTTATCACATTAAACGTCTTCAATCACTGACAGTACCATCTTCATAAGCAGTCTTCAGTAGTACTAAGTCTTCATCTTTTACACTAGCAGTACTAACTCAGTTAGTACTGTTAGTTATAATCTTCAGCAGTTCCAACTTTTGGCTTGACAGTACTAACTTGGCTTGGCAGTACAATGTTTTTGATCATTTAATTCCCAACATGACGTTTGGGGAATCGACTTCATGGGACCTTTCACTCCTTTGGGAAAAAAAATGTTATATCTTAGTCGCTGTTGATTACGTATCAAAATGGGTTGAACCCGAGGCTCTACCAACCTGTGATGCTAGGAGCGTCATCAGATTCCTAAAAAAGTTGTTTTCAAGATTTGGGGTTCCTAAATCAATTATAAGCGATAGAAGAACACACTTTTGCAATGCCATAATGGAAAAGGCGCTTATAAAATATGGGGTGGTTCATAAGTTATCAACACCATACCATCCTCAAACAAATGGGCAAACTGAAAACACCAACCGAGCAATAAAACGGATTTTGGAAAAATCCGTAAGCAGTAACCGGAAAGATTGGGCGGATAAGTTAGACGATGCTTTGTGGGCATTTAGGACTGCCTATAAAACCCTATAGGCAGCACACCATTTCGGATCATATACGGAAAGGCTTGTCATCTCCCGGTTGAATTGGAACATAAAGCATTATGGGCCCTTAAAAATGTTAATTTGGACAATGATGAGATAAAAAATCACAGATTCTCTCAAATCAATCGACTTACTGAATTGAGAGATGAAGCATATGATCATGCTAGAGCTTATAAGGACAGGACCAAAAGATGGCATGATGCTAGAATTAAAGAAAAGGAGTTTCAAGTGGGATAGGAGGTGCTCGTATTCAATTCGAGACTTAAGCTTTTTCCAGGGAATTTGAGATCCCGATGGGTTGGGCCTTATACGGTTAGTCGGGTATTTCCATATGGAACCATTGAAGTTGTTAGTAAAGAAGGTGAATGTTTCAAGATAAATGGGCACAGGGCGAAGATTTACTATGGAAATGACAATAGTGAGTTATCAGAGCCCATATTCTTCGCACCAACATAGTCCCCGTGGCTTCGAGTCTAACTTAAAGACTCGTAAAATAAATAAAAGTTCTCTTTCGGGAGACAACCCGAATTATCCTTTTTCATTTTATTAGTATAGTTGAGTTTGGTTTGTTTGTTTTTATATTTTGCAGGAATTGGAGCAAGGAGGATTGCGTAAAGACTCACTGAAGATGGAGCCAGTCTGGAATTTCTATTTTGTGCAGCCTTTACGGCGTAATCCATGTATATGGTTACGCCGTAACCATTCTCCCGATATCGGATGACTCCCAGGTTTATCTAATTACGGTGTAACTCAATAATAAGGTTACACTGTAACCTGTCCTGTAACCTAATTTAATTTTAAATCTTACACACCACAAACTTGTATTAGTTTTAAATGAACTTTGTGGGTGTGTTCCCTGTAAACCCTCATGAGACTTCACTCGTCCACTCGGGACACCGAGTGGTTTAAAAGGCTTGTTGCATATGCTAAATGCAACCGTGATTCCTACGAAAGTGAGTTAGGTTTTGTTTGTTTTTATTTTTCCTTTTTATTTTTAGATTTATGCTTGTTGGTAGTGTCGTGATTTCAGGGAATTGAAGTTTGCTCATGGAGGCAAGACGAAGGCACGCATATTCTACGTGATCCTTCTTTCATTTTGGAGCAAATTTCAGGGGAGTTCTCATTCCAATTCTACTTTTACCTCATATTTATTTCATGTTTAGTACAAAAGGGACTTTGTACATTTCAAGTGGGGGGACGAGAGTAGAACTATAACTTGAACTTGTTTGCCCTCATTTTTTCTAGTTTATTTTGAAAAATTATGCCATTTTTAAAATTTTGACATGTTTTTCTTAACCTAAATAGAATAGACCTTAGCCGAGCACACTATAACCCTTGATTTCCATGGTGAGATTTAGCCTTTCAGTTTCCCCTTATTTACCCCAAATCCACCAAATATTGAGTGTGCCGGTAGTATGTAAACTTTAGAACTTGGCCTTTACATCATTTCGAGACCATAGACGAGTAGTGTGTTGAGTTAGCTTGATACATTTGGAAGAGACAATTCGAGAAGGCAATATTTTAGAATTAACACCCAAATAGCCCATATGTGTATATAATTGTGTGCGTTTATCGATTAGTCACCTCGACTCTTCGACCCCCGTGTTAAAACCCTTTTGTTGCACTCACCTTTAGTGCAAAATACGCCTAGATACACCCTTCTGAGCCATTCTTTTCGTTTCATACCCTTATCAATATTGTTTTGATACACCTATTCCCCTTAGCCTACCGTGTAGTCTTAGCTCATGATTGGGAAGTCGCCATTTTCTTAAGTTTGAGGTTCGAGTAGAGAGATTCGTGAATCACGCCTACGTCGAAGACATATATTTGAATATCATTGAAGACCCCCCATAGTTTCTCATTATGATTCATCTCAAGTGGGGGGGGGGATGATATTATTTTGTATAGTTATGATTCAAAAAAATAATATTGTGTTTTTGTATATTGTAGTTATTATTGATAGTGCATCATTATAAGCACTAAGTTGTTATAAGCTTAATGGACTAGTATCGAGGAGGCCACTTCTATCACATTTGAATATTTGAGTTGGTGACGTGTTTACACCAACATATTGATGAAGACCAAGTAGTGTGCCTGTAACACCCCAACCCGATAAGGATAGAAGTATTACGTTATGGTGACATATCAAAGCAAACACAAGCATATGACTTAAATAATACAATTGAATCTCAAAGGTTACAAAGGAAAATTCTGAAATACAAGGTTACAAAAGAAAACACCAATAAATACTAAGTCTAAAAATATAATCACTTCTAGTCATCTCTAATCCATAATAGCTATCAAGGTATATTCTTCTAAGTCCAAAGTACTCTCTACTCATAACCCAGCTTCCAACTAAAACCTGCCGCAGGAAAAGAAATGCGGCTGAGCTTAAAAATCCCAGTGAACAGATATATATAAACGAAGCAAAAGATAAGGGACAAGAATATAATATGGTGCATTGGGGAAATATCATAAGGTATAAACCAAGGGAAAGGATAAAGAGTATGGTAGGACAGTAATCCACCACGAGCCCAGAACAGATCCTATCATATCATAACAAATGTAACCATATAAGCATATAGAGGGGAGACCTCTTGTATAACCAGATAATATGAGGGGTGTCCTCATAAATCAAATGGAGTGATCAACTCCCAGATATGTGAAGGGCATGTATCGCACACAATACCAATCACCAGACATATAATAAATCATATAACAGATAATCCACTAAACAGATAACAGATCTAGGATGCATCCATACGCCTCCGCAGAAAAACATAGTGGCCATAATAACATTTTGCACATATCATATAATATAAAGGGGTCGGTGTGGAACATCACTCAACCACACTAGAGTCATGTCATTGGTGCATCAATGACACGGACATGGAACCCCCATGCCTAGTGAAATGGCTCGGGTATCAAACTGAGAGTCATATATCATATAATAATCAGAGTGTCATATAAAAGGTTCATATTAAAAAGGTTCATAACAGATGGTTCATGTCAAATGGTTTATAAATCAAGTTTCATGGCAAGGTTCAAAAAAATGGGGATCATAGCAATGGCATCAAGTTAGAAACTAGCAGATCAGAATATGAAGGAAATCATGAGGAACCTTCAAAAGGTAAGAATATCTGTACCTTAGCAATCAACAGAAGAAATGAACAGATCATGGGGAAATCACGAGCAACCCTTCCTCAAAAATCTACATAAGTTGTAATAACGAATTACTTAAAGTCCATTAAGTGTTATACCGGATTCTTCATTACTTATTACTCTTCATTAATGTTATTAGGTTTTCTTTATTAGAATTAGGTTAACCTGTGACCAATAATATCATAATAAATGTTTAAGTGCATTTTAGGGGTTTATACTTATTAATGAGTCTTAAATGATATAATACATACATGTGCTTCAAATGACTGGTTTTATAACAAAATAGGTCCACTTAACGAAATTTTAAAGTTTATCAGAATTCAAAACTAAAATTCAACAAAATTCTCACAGAAGCTATAATGTCTTAGGAGTCTGCTTGAATATTTATAAATTTTATTATTAAGTGTACACCCCTTTTTAAAATCGTCTAAGCTAACATGTTCAGATTCGGACCTTGTTGGATCGATATACTCTGACCAAACTAACTTGTAGCTTGTAATAGGTTTAACAATCTTGAATAGAACCAAAACTGTTAATATTGAAACGCTGATATACTTTGTTAAGTATGCGGAATCTACTTCAACAAAGCTAAGAAGAATTAACACAAAACTTTGATTATATTAAACCTTGAACCTGCTTGCTTTACACAGATTCACTAACAAACTCTAAACACTAATATCGTACTTCTCTAAATTATGTTTCTAATAATCGTCTCTAATATTCATATGTCTAATACCAACCTAGGGGTCCTTTTATAGGCACAAGGAAAACCCTAGTCGGTTTACAATACTTGAACGACAAGTAATTCTAATTATAATCTAACAATAACTAAGAACGTTCTAGAATTATGTATTAGTCCTTAAATGTATTTGCATAACAGTCCTTCAACTCTTTGCAGTACTTTGACTTTTTATCAACGAGCAGTACTTTGACTTGTAGCTTTCAGCAGTACTTTGACTTCGAGCAGTACTTTGACTTTGTAGCCCAACAATCCTCCCCTAACTTGAATTCTACTTGCTTGATTTCAAGTTCCTTTGTATTTCTTTAACTTCAACATCTTTATCTTCAAGGAAAGACTGTATCTTTGAAGTCTGTCTCATTGTTGTTTTGTCATCATCAAAGTAATCACTAACTGCAATCTTTATCAGCAACAGATCCTTTTCAGCAACTCATCTTTTTAGCAACTCAGCATCATATTGGCAATAGGTACATCAGATCTTAAAAGTTTCATACTATTCTCATCACTTCCAGGTGTGTTAACTCCTGTGAGAGGTGAATCATTGAAAAACTTAATGGATTTTGATGTCTCTTTACCAAAGCCATTAACTCTGGAGTAGCCAATGTTTAGATTTAAGAACCATGGTACATTGATAACCATATGATTTTTAGCAAATCATCAGCTATCAACGGATTTGATTAGTCTTTACCAAGAGCCGTTTGCTTTTGGACTAGCTAGTTCTTTTAGTACAATCATAACCATGGTGAACTAATTACCATATAATGGTTTTCCACAGCCTTTACCACAAGCCATTATCTTGTGGGCTAGCCAACTCTTCACTATCATAGATATGGTGAGTTGAAAACCATACAATTTTTAGTAAATTGTCAACTAAAAACGGATTTGATAATCACATCAGAGCCGTACCCTCATGATGAGTCAAACTCTTTCTTGTTTACTTAAACATGGTGAGTTGAATACCATTTGTTGCTGTTTAATCTTTAAGTTTCAAAATGTTTTTGCACTTTTCAAAAATCACTTTACTTTAAAAGACTGTAACTGGTTTTATTCTGCAAACAGTACTTTGGTAAAGTACTGTTTGTCTAGCAGTACTTTGAATAAAGTACTTATTTTCCAAAAGATTTATATTATAAATACCATACCAGTAGTTATGCATCAATCCTCAGCTTCATTTGTCCATTTGATGAACAATTCAATCACCATTAGAGCAGTTTCACTTTCTTCTTCCACTTCCATACCATGATCTAGCATCCTGATCATCAGATCTCTTGTAAGTGGATACCTTTGCTCTGCTAACATATGTATCATGGTGCCATCTTCTAACTCCAAAACGTGTATTCCAACTGATTCAAAGAATCTCCATCTGTGAATCTCCCAATTTTCTTGATTTTCCCACAAAGCACTATCCTTTGTTTCCTCTGTTTCCCAGATGGTTGTGAGATCTCCTAGCAATACCAAACCCACTCCTTGTGGTGGAATATGCTCAAAATAAGTCTGCACTTGTAGATATAGCTGGAGCATATCTTCTCTGTCAATCATATGGATTATGTCCCACAAAGAATTAAACACTCTAAAGCTTCCATCTTGTCTGTGAAACATCAAATAGTCCCCTTCTTGTGATTCTACAACAGAAAATGTAGAAACCTTGGACTTTTTGTCTGCAACTTCCTTTGATTTTGGATTCTCAAAGTCAACAACTCTCAAATAATTTCTCAGTTCATCAGCTGTATCTGTTCTCAATTCAATAGTATCCTTGAGCTTCTTTGATGACTGTTCATCAGTTGTTGTCCTCTTCCTCTTTGAGCTCCTTGTAGCAGCTCTTTCCTTTCTAATATCTTCAAGCTTTTTATTTTTGTACGAATCATATGGAATAAAACTTGCAAGATCTTTCTCTATGGATTCTCTAACAGCATCATATAAAACCTTCATCTCTGAATAAGTCATTTTCATTAAACCTTTATAACCTTGACTTTTCAAATAAGCCATCATATCATTCCTTGCTCTGGCTTTACTAATCTGTCTTTGTGGTTTGATAACAATTTTCCTTGACTCTTCAGCATCGAATTCAGCCTGTAATATCCTTGCAGCTTCCACACTTTTAGCTTCCTCAATAGCTCTTAGATTTTTCAAGGTGAGCTTCTTCTTCTTTTTAGTTTCTACCATGATCCCTTTACCTTTGTCATTTGGATCTAACTCCTGGGTAGGTTGAGAAGAAGTATGAGGTTGTTGTTCAACACCAGGAATACTTATGCCTCTAGGTCTAGATATGTTCAACATGATCTCAGCAATGGTCTCATCATCACTTTCAGTATGTTTTGGAACCTCTTCTTCCTGTTGAACTGGATTGGAAGGGCCAACTTCCTCTTGATCTTGGTTTGAGGGACCAACATCTTCCTCAAAATCCAAAGTCCTTGGTGTAATCATAAACTGCCTCTCAGTACCTTGAAGAGCAGTACTTTCAGCACCAGTTCCTTCCAAATTTACTTCCTCAGTATCACCACTTATTACTTCAACAGCAGCATCTTCAATGTTGATTTGCTCAGTTTCATCACTTTTCCTCTCAGCAGTGTCTTCATGAGGAAAATCTTCAAGTGGTGTATCTTGAGTATCATCAATAAATCCAGCATCTTCATTGAGTCCAGCATCTTCATTCAAATTCTCTAAATTCCTCCCCAATTGGAATGAAGACTGCTTTTTAGTCTTTCTTTTCTTTGACTTAGACTTCTTTGATTGCTGACCAGTCTGTTTCTGTGACTTCACCCACAACCTGTGATGCTTTACTAATGGCCAAACAGACTTCTTAAATCGTCTAAACTGTCTATGTAAATCCAGTATCTGAGTAGCTTGATCCTCAGTTACCTTCTTGAGCCTCCTTAATTCTCTTGTGAGCTCATAGTTGGTCAAGACTCCCTCAACCATTCCCTCATCTCCTCCAGATGTTTGAGACCCATCTGTGGAAGTATAATCATTGGGAGTTGGTGGTTGAGTCTCATCTTGAATTGAGTCCTCCTGAGCAGCACTTTGTTGAGACACAGAAGCTGCTCTTGAAGCAGTATGTTGTGAAGATTTAGCAACTGGAGATGAAACAGTATGTTGAGTATCACTATCTTCTCTTGTAGATGGCTGCTCATTACTTGCTGATGCAGAGGAATCTTCTTGCTCTTGCTCTTGCTTTGCATCCCTAACTGCTTGTGCAACTTCCAATACATGAGCAGTCAAAGGTGTATTCCTTCCAGAAAACTTAACACCCTTCTTGGATATAAAAGTAAACACCTTTGGTGGAAGTTTGACAGTGGGTAAAAAACTTTGAGGTTTTGGTAAATCCTCAAGCTGTTTGTCCAAGAATAGTTGAACAAACCTAGGGTACATCAAGAATGGTTTATCATTAGAGATGTGTGAAAGCATACCATCAAGAATAAGTCTTGAAAAGTTGAATTGTTGATTGGTAGCCAAACCCACTAAAGCAGATGCAATATTTTGACCAAATTGCTCAAAAGAAGTACTCTTGGGACTCAAACAGTGAAGTAAGTCATGGATTAGGTACTTCCAATGAGGACAGAACAAAGGCTTCTGAAAAGTAAGTTTTGTAAGATCTCCCTCATAGCCTATATCCCTTAATGTGTCCCAAAGTACTTGTCTGTCAAAACGAACAGCTCCTCCTTCATCATTAAACATCAAAGCATCCCTAATAGTGGCTTCAGAAATCCGAATTGATCTTCCTGCAACTTTAGCCCTAATTATAGAATTATCCTCATCCTTAGCAGTAGCCCAGAATTCTTGAATCCATGGGCCGATAACATCAGGATCAACTAAGAGAGAATAGTTGATTGAAGACCCAGTCAAGAAATCAATGATCGTATGAAAATCAATGTTTTCACCTGTTTTATCTAAGTTAGCGATCATGTTGTGTTTGCTAATTGTGATGCGATTAGCCATGATGAATTGTGGAGAAGGAATCGGTTTGAAGGAGTTTTTCGTGAAAAATATTGTGGTGGAAGATTCTAATATTATCGGTGAAAAAGGTAGAGAATTTTGGATAGGATTTCAACAAATCAAAACCAAAATAATAAAGTTACCATTGTCATGGACTATTATCCCCGCCGTAAGAATTAATTGACTGTAGCCCCACATTTTTGACCGTTGGAACAGTACGTCCACGTAAGCAGTACGTTCCACATAAGCAGTACCCTTCAAAGCAGTATGTTGAAGCAGTACGGTGCAAGACCAGTACTTTCCATCTTCTTATCCACAACCAACACTTCAAACGAATCATAGAACTTTAGATGATGGTGCATAAGTTCTAACTAATAACTATGTTGCCTCCCCTCAAATACAACATAGGTACTAAACTAAACTACTAATAGTATTCTAAACTAATACTAAAGCCTCCCCTCAAATGTAGCCTAGTAGTTAATCATCCCAATGCTCACAACAAAGTGGTTGAATCTTGAAACATCAAATCCCTTTGTGAGTAGATCAGCTACATTGTCATCTGTGTGAACTTTGACCACATTGATAAGTCTGTGCTCATAACAATCTCGAATGAAGTGATGCCTAATCTGAATATGCTTGGTCTTGGAATGGTACACTGGATTCTTCACAATACAGATGGTACTCTCATTATCAATGTTGATAGGATAATTCTTGAAGTGGTATCCATAATCCAAGAGTTGATTCTGCATCCACAAAACTTGTCCACAACAGCTTGCAGATACACTTCAGGAGTATGCACTTAAAAACCTAACCATATGACTTTATAAAATTCTACAAAAATTCCATAAAGTAGTAAACATATGAAATATGATTCCTCTAAATTGGTAGCCTCAAATTTGATACGGTTTGAAAATCAAAAATCATAAACCACGACTAAAACATAATTCTGCTAACACAGTTTAACATGTCATCACATTAAATTCAGAAAAACAACTAAATCAAACTCAAATCCTTTCAAACCAATTGAAATACTTTACCAAGACCCTAAACTAGGTTTACATGCAGAAATTCAGTATTAAACATTTACAAAACTCATTGTATGACGCACACATATTTGACCATCAATTATGCCCTGATCAAAAACAACACATAAACCCTAATTTGACTCACAATTAATTCCTAGGGTTTCAGGGTTTTAATGTCTCAATTAATGATCATTAATGATTGATTTCTAAGGATTGTTTCAGACCTGATTCAATGGCGAAAAACAGAATGAAAGTCGACATACACATGTTACACAATTCTATGATTTTATGAGGCGTTTTTATGTGTTATTCATTTTACCAATTTAACGAGGCACAAGTTTAGCATGATCACATGATTCGTTGGTTAGTATAAAATGTTCTAACTTCATATTTCAAAAGATATAAAGGTGTCGAATGGACTGAAAAACAAAGAAGGATGGTGGTACCTTCTTAGCAGATTTAACGAGGCCAAGGTAACCAAGAAGAGACCCACGAATCACACAACACAATTACCCAAGAGTTACACGATCAAGGCAAACTTCAAACCTTCCTCTTCCTTGCGTCTTGAGGGCTGAACAAAATAATTATGGTGGCTGCTAGGGTTTCGCATGGGGAGGGAGAATGAAGCGGTATGTGCTTATACACATACCTTTTCTTGACCAAAACCGGACCAAAATGACCAAAAACCCGACCAAAATGCCAAAAGATATTGTGTTTTTGTGTTTTTGTATGTGCAGGGATGGATATCGTGAAAATTGACAAAAGACACGGAAAACCCGGGAAAACGAGCACGGGATGTGGAAACGGCTCAGAACCGGAACCAGGAAAAAGATTATGATCAAAAAGTCAACCGTGGTCCTCATATTATCAGAGATGTTCATATTCAGCCCTTGGATCTACTTTTGAAAATTGGCAAGATCAGTCCTTGGAGAATCCAGAATTTACATTTATGATCCCTAGACTAAAAACCCTTAAATCATTTAAACTTTACACACCGGATCCCTTATTATAACCCAACCCACACTATCTAATCCAAGCCCATAATTAAATCCTAAAGCCCAACCACCACACCAACCCATGACCCATCCTATTAATAAAACCCAAAGAACCAAGCCCACCCTTATTACCCGATCCAACCTCAAAATGTTTAACCCCGGTCAAAAGATAAACACCCTCAGTCAACCATTCCACTCAAAAAAATAAAATTAAACACACCCAATCTCACCCCGCCCCTTTTACCCCTTTAACCAGGAAAGATGAACCCTAGTTACTATTCACACAAGTCAATCCGAATTTAACAGCAATTAAGGGTATTAATGTCAATGATTGGATCTTCTAGAAGGCCCTGACAGAGAGAATGACACATGGCAGCAGGCTATTGGACCGAACACGCGTCATTCCTAATCAAACGGTGGGAAATGAAGATTGGAGGCCAAGGCATGATCTAAGGGTGATGGATAGCTCGAGAGCACGAGGATCGCCAGCGTGGCAAGACCCAGAAGGTTCGGCTGAAGCCTATAAATAGGAGGGTTTTTCTTCAAAGAAGGAGTTAGTTTTTATTGTAATTTTTTCCTGCTTTTGATTTTTATTATCCTTGTAATTTTTCTTTCAAGTCTTTAATGTAATTTTCTGCTTTCAGTTTTTTTTTATTGTAGTTTGTATCAAGTTGAAGTGTTTGTAATCTCAAAGTTTTAATGAAAGTTTAAATTTGAAGTTATTTTGAATCCGAATTCTCATTTAGTTATTATTGATTTCAGTTTTAGTTTATTCATTTTGTTTTAATATCTGATCATCACAAAAGAAAAAAAATAAAAAAATAAAAAAAATAAATCAAAATGTTAGTTCAGTTAATCAAGCTTCAATAAGCTTAGTTCGTTTTTTCTCAAGTTTCATTTTAGCTTAATATAGCTTTTGTGAAGCTTAACTTGGCACCTTAAACAGTTTCACTCAAATTCACACAAAAGTCAACGAAAGTCAATTGTTACTTGAACCATGGTGAATCAGAAATGGAGTGATGGTCTAGGGGGTGAAATGGAAGCCCTTAGCCTGTCTAAAGACAGGCTAGCATAGTGAACTCCCTCTGTTCTAGCTGAGGGAGAATAACATTGTAAGTTCTTCGTTCATTTTTCGTTCTACTCACGTTTAATAGTTTAAATCTGCTGTACTAGTTGAATTTTTGTGTTATAGTGGTTGTTTGATGATTAGTTTGATAGAGATATTATTAGTTAAACTTGTTTAAAGCATCATTTTATAGTTTGAGATTAGAATCTGCCTCGATATAGTTTTTGTGTTGATCTTGTTCTGCGAATCTGAGTTTCTGCTGTTAATTGCTGTTGATTGTTGTTATTCTGTGGAAACATGATGAATCTGAGGTTAAATGATGTTAATTGAGTAATGATTTATGCTGTTTAATGATTAGTTGAATCTGAAATACGGTTTAATAATGATAAGGAATGATAAAGGAGCATTTGAATCTGTTTATGCTAGGGTGTTTAGATTAATATGTTTCTGCGATTGTACTATGGATTTGCTAGTGTACTGAACTTGGTTAAGTTTTGGTTAGGTTGTTAAAGCTTAAATCAGTTGAGAAATTGAGGTTTAATAGTAACTAGAAGAAATTGATCCGAGTTTGATTTTTAAGCCCGATTCTGCGACAACAAGCTCAGCAATAAGCTAAGTTTGATTTGAGGTTTTAATTGGAGTTTCAAGTAGAGTAAAAGGTTATTAATCAGTTCACATTAGTAGGGTAGAGTTGGATTAATTTTGGTCTAAGTTTGAGTAGTTTGTGGTCTGCCATGATTCTGCTGTGTTCCGCTGTTTTGAGGATCTGAGTTGTTTAATTTGGTTAGATAATCGGTTTAAGTTTGATAGTTAAGGGTTTATATAGCTTAATAACATCTAGGTTCTTAGATTTAATAAGCTGAACCTCACGTAAGTCAACCATAGTGAGTATCGAATTCGTCAAACTGGTTCTGTGCACTGGTTTCATTTCACTCTTAGTAGCTGTTTTAATGAATCCATTTGAATGATCATAAGTAGTTAGAATTGTTTGCTTTTGCGTGTCTAAGTAGTTAGCATAGTATAAATTTAGTTTCTTCCATTTCTAGTAGTGGCGAGACACTGGTGATCTAAATTTGCACTCGAAATCTGTTCCTAAGCCTTCTGTTTAAAAAGTCTGCTGCAAGTTCATCGTTTTGCTACCTGTATTTGCTTCGAATTGAGTTAGTAATTGAGTCTTTGTGATAGGGCTTTTTGGATTTTAGTAATCTCTACTTGTTCAGCTTTCCAAAACATTTTTCGGTTTCAAAATTGGTTAAGATTTGAGCTTTTTATAAGCTTTTGAAAAGAGCTTGTGAGGATTATTTCTGAGAAAAGAAAATAAAATAAGTTTTAAGTGTTGTCACATTTGGTCCCTAGTCTCTCTGTTTAAGTCTAAATCGTGCCTGGTGTTTTTTTTAAGTGTAAATCAGTTTGATAAATGGCACTTTCAGTCCCTGCCTTTTATTAAGTCTTTTATAGTTTCTGAAATTACACTTTTAGTCCCTAAACTTTTAAACCTTTTGTTTTCTTTATTTTCTTTTATTAAATCAGTTTTAATAAATTACATTTTCGGTCCCTTGAGTTGTTAGTTTTGCATTTTTGGTTTATAATTTCACTATTAGCTTTATAAGTCTCGGGATTAGCCCGGGATTTACTTTATTTGATTTCTTTTTTGTGTGCTTTTATTTGTTATCGTAGATTATTTTTAATTTTCAATAATTTAGTTTAATCAATACCAAAAAAAATCTTTCACGTTCACTTATTCACTTCACATTGTCACGACACCGAATCGATTAAAACGCCGTCAAACCTTCGTTGGGAGAACGACCCGGGGAAATATTTTCACAAATATTCCTTTGGAATAAAAATAATTCAAATCAAAATGGCGCCGCTGCCGGGGAAGGCTTGAAACGAGTGCGTCGATTTCGTCCGTTGTTTTTGTGATTTGAAGATCCTTCCTTGGAAGTTATTGTTTTATTAAAAAAAAAAAATACAAAAATATAATAAATAAAACACTTTTCCTAAAGTGTTTTCATAAATACATCTTAATAAACATCCTCGGTCTTCCGTTGAAGGAGGGCGGTTGTAAACCATTCCAAATAACAACAAAACAAATCGTGAAATTAATCGTTATCGGATTACTTTATTACTACAACCTAATTACGGGGTTTAAGGAAGCTTGACATTAAATTGTCGAGCTGAAGAAGGCGGGTTTTTAAGCATCTTCGGAGCTACCTTTGCCTTCCCGCCACGCTGCGCGTAGTTTTAAAGGAAACGGTTACGGTTAACGTAACGGTTACCAAAAAGAAAATAAAGTCTTTTGTTTTTCAATATATTAAAAAAGCCAAAAATAATTCCCAACCAAAAATACAAAAAGATTTTTGATTTTTATTTTTGTTTCCTTTTTGGTGTATGCACACCCGTTCTTCTTCTTCTAACCCTCTTCTTTCACCACTTTCAAATCCTGAGAGGATTATCCGTCATAACAACCGTGTTCATTTCTCAACCGTTGAGGAAATGGCCAACAACCAACATGATCAACACCCGCCGGTGGGTGTTGACAATCACAACCAAGGGCAAGCTCCCGATCTCCGCACTATGCAAGAGTTACTCCAATGTCCCACCGTGGGATACGGAGATGCTATTGTCATACCCCCGATTCGAAATACAAATTTTAAACTCGAGACCGGTTTAATTCAACTTGTCACGGGTAATCAATTCCATGGTTTTGATCGGGAGGATCCTCACAATCACATCCGATGGTTCAATAAATTAACCTCAACACACTACCATAAGGATGTCCCTCACGAAACAATCAAATTGATGTTATTCCCATTTTCGATCGAGGGGGCGGCCCGAATTTGGCTCGAGAAAGAACCTCCTCAATCAATCCGTACTTGGGAAGATCTCGTCCATAAATTCGTGAACTATTTCTTTCCTCCGTCTAAAATGACCAATGCTAGGAATGAAATCACAAATTTCCAGCAACGATTTGATGAGAATTTCGGTGAGGCATGGGAACGATTCAAGGATCTCCTACGGAAATGCCCACATCACGGATTCTCGGAATTGCATCAAATCGATACGTTCTACAATGCCTTAACTCAATCAGATCAGGATTCACTCAATGCAGCCGCCGGTGGCAATATCATGAGTCGAATGCTGAGAGAAATTCTTTCAATTATTGAGAACAAATCCAAGGTACCTACCTCAAGGAACAAACCGGTTGTTTCTAAGGTGAGTACCCAAGCTTCTAGCAGTGATGCTAAGATCGACAAGCTTGCAGATATGTTCGAAGCTTTCCTTATCTCACAAAAGAAACAATCTTCTCCACCCGCTCAAGTGAAAGCGGTGCAAGAAAATTGTGTTATTTGTGGTGGTCCCCATCCGTATTATGATTGTCAAGCTACCGATAGCCAAGTTTGCAATGCTACTGCAGCAGCTGCAAACGTCAATCAAAATCAAGGATTCCGTCCTCAAGGTGAAGTTAACTACCGAGTTAGCAACCAAATGGGACCACCCGGTTTTACACCCGTCCAAAACAACCAAAACCGTTTACCTCAAACCAATCAAGGTTACAATCAAAATCAAAGCTACAACCAAAATCGAGGAAACAATTATCAAGCTCAACCGCAACAAGTCTATCAACCTCCTCCTCCCCAAGTTCCACTTCCTCCCGACTTTGTGAGTTATATGAAAGCAACCGATGCTAGCATACGAACTATGCAAGGTCAAATCAACAATATGAGAACTGACTTTCGGAAGGAGATTGATACGACGATTAATCGACAAACAAACGACCTTAAGCAAATGATGAGCGGATTTTTTCAGATAAATGATCGACCCTCGGGTTCAGGGACTACTTCTCTCCCAAGCAACACGATTGCTAACCCGAGGGGCGATGCTAAGGCGATCACGACTAGGAGCGGTGTTTCATATGATGGACCCACGGCTCCGACGACCGAATCTTCTCTACCTCCCAAGGTAGTCGACCGTGAACCCGAGGCGACCAAGGACATGGAACCTCCTACTAACAACGGAGGAACCAAAGACGTCCAACCTCCGGTCATCCATCCATCTGAACCAAAGAATGTGGAACCAAAAGAAATTCCCGTCAAAACAAACCTTCCGTATCCTTCAAGAATGAATGATCAAAAGCTCCGCGATAAAGCTTCAAATCAAATGGAAAAATTTTTCCAAATTTTTCAAGAGTTACATTTCGATATAAGCTTCGCGGATGCTTTACTTTTGATGCCTAAGTTTGTTTCCACTCTCAAAAGTTTGTTGAGTAACAAGGAAAAATTAATTGAATTAGCAAAAACTCCTCTGAACGAAAACTGCTCAGCGGCAATTCTCAAAAAGCTTCCGGAAAAGCTTGGAGATCCCGGAAAATTCCTTATTCCATGTGAATTTCCGGGAATGGTTGAATGCTCCGCCTTGGCCGATCTCGGTGCTAGCATCAACCTAATGCCGTTGTCAGTATGGCAAAAGCTTTCTCTGCCGAAACTTACCCCCACTTGCATGACCCTCGAGCTTGCGGATCGTTCCGTAACCCGTCCCGAAGGTATAGCCGAGGATGTCTTTGTTAAAGTGGGGAAGTTCCATTTTCCTGCAGATTTTGTGGTTGTTAATTTTGACGCCGACCCCCGGGTTCCTCTTATTCTCGGAAGATCATTCTTGAGGACCGGGCGTGCTTTGATTGACGTCTATGGTGAAGAGATTACTTTGCGGGTTGATAAGGAAAAAGTCACGTTTCAAATCAATCCAAACTCGAAACCTCAAACCGACAAATACAATGTCGCTACGGTTGATCAAAAGTCCGATCCCGTAATTGCTCCTAAAAGAATTGATCCAAACCTTTCAAGATTCACGGTCAAGAGTATGTCAGAAAAACGTGCTGAGCTCAAGGCTATGAAAATCAATCCTGGATCGAGCAAATGGTTTGAGTGTTGTGCTGTAAATACTAAGAGTATTCTTGATGATGATGAATCTGATTCGGAGACCACAACGGAAGAGGTGGAAATTGCTAGCTCTAAGAGCACACCTTTTGTCCCACCTCCGGAGCCGGTTTATCGTGTAGATTCTGTTCTTTCCGACTCTTCCCATCCTTCTCCTCCGATTGAGGGAAGTGAAATCTCGAGGGAAGAGCTCGAGGTGTTGTCTGTTAATCCTCCAATTTCACCAGAAATTGTTGAGACCAATAGTGATCCAGGGGAAGATGTCTTGAAATTTGATGAACCATTGTTTCCCCTGGAAGATGTTAAGGAAAAACCGCCTAAATCCGTTCAAATTGTTGATTCAAAATCAGAAGAGCAAAGTAGTGGCAGTACCACTTCTTATATTGATTCTCTTCTTGAGGAGTTCGCCGATGAACTCGCTCACATCGATCCAATCCCACCGGGGGATGAGGACGATAACTTTGATTTTGAATCTGACTTAAGAGAATTGGAAATTTTGCTGAACCATGATCCATCGAAATATGATTCTTATCACGAGGAGTTCGCCGATGAACTCGCTCACGATGATCCACTTCCATCATATGATGATGATATCTTTGACTTCCATGCTAATCTTGAGGAAGTTGAAAATCTTTTATACCATGCTCCATCATCTGATTCTTACACCGAGCTTAATGATGATGATGACCTCTTCGATTTTAGGGCCGATCAAACCGAATGGAGAAATCTTTTATATGGCAAACCTAATAATGAAAAAGGCCCTAAAATTGAATCTATAACCGAGGATGCTTCAATAGTATCTCATGACTTAGCTCCTCATTCTTCCGAGGATGATTTCTTTATTGAGTCCTCCATCGAGTACCCTGCTGAGTTTTCGTGTGAGGACAAAGTATTTAAGCCAGGCTTACTCAATGATGGTGAAATTCATCCTTTGATGAAAGTGACTCTTGATACGAATTTAAAGTTTCCTGCCTCATCTAAGGAACTTTTAATTCTGAAGAAAAATGATTCCTCTCTGCTTCTTTCTATTCAAAAACTCCCATTCTGTCCGGAGTTATCTCTGCTTGAAACTTTACTATCGTTTCCAGCCGGAAACGAAGACAAAGTTTTTGACCCCGGCATCACCGCTTCTATCCTCTAGAGCCGTGGGTATCTCATCGGGGTGGAACTTTCTTGTGCTTCAATGTTTATCCTAACCTCTTGAATGAAAGTCCGATTGAGATTATTTCTTCCACATGCTCCCCCAAGGACAAATAAATTCGGGGTCGAGTCAAGCTCATGTGACTCGGGTAACAAAAACAAGCGCTTCGTGGGAGGCACCCCATGCTTATCCATCTATCCTCTTATCTTATTTCTAATAAAACATGAGGAGGGATCCCTTCTCCATATCTTGTGTTTCGTGTTTTCTGTGATGTGTCCAGGAATGCCCGATGATGAAGACTCTCGTGCTCGTAGTTTCCTTCACGCTACTCGAGTTTCATCATTCGCTGCTTATCAATATCCTAAAATCTTATCGTTTTACATCTATCTTTTGGCATAATTAATAAACGGCCTTAGATTTTTGTAGGAGAACCCTTACCTTTAAAACATTGAGGACAATGTCTCGTTTTAGTCTGGGGGGGTAATCTTGCGATTTGATTTTTGCCTTGCATTTTTTTGATGTTTACTCATGCAACCCCGTTTTTCCTCCAAAAATTGAAAAAATCCAAAAAATGAGAAAAATTTAAAATTTTTTTGCAAAAATATAATAAATTTTGACATTTTTGTTGACTTTCCGCTGGTGAGAGTAGGAATAAAATTCTGACTTGATCGGGCGTGTTGAGCCCTAGCTTGTCTCCTTAACCGTTTATAATCTATAAGCTCGTGCTAGTCTTTTACACAAGGAGCTAGAAAATGCGAATTCTTTTTAAGAGTTTGCAAGTTCTCGTATTTGACTTTATATATGCATGGCTTGATTATTTGGCTAAGCATTCGCGGATCTTATTATTTAAGATTTTAAATTTGCGAAGAACGAGAAATGATAGAGTTGTTTATAAGTTAGATTGCTAAACGTGGAGTAGTTGGATCTCTTTAGAGCTCATCGAAGTTACTTGTGGCTTTTTGTTCCCATCAACTTGTTTCACAAAAAAAAAAAAAAATAGTAATCTAGGAATAATTAAAGCTATTTTGGTTTTGGCGATGATTAGTTTTTATTTCTTCCTTAGAGAATCCTTGCTTATGAAAGTTGGGTACACATCAAGGTACTGCCAGTGTTACGGTGTAATAGACTATTCCATCTTGCCGGCTCGCAACCGATGTTGGGATTGTTATAAAAGCCGTAGGACTCGGGATTTGGCAAAATATATAATGAATAATGAATAATAATAATAATCCAAAGCCATAAAAAGTTTTCTGCATCTTGCCGGTTCGCAGCCGATGTTGTAGACTTCTAATAAAGGCAGAGGAAAAATTCCAAGGTCATAATAGACTATCACATCTTGCCGGTTCGCAGCCGATGTTGTGATTGTTATAAAGGGCCAAGGATCAATAATAATATGTGCTTAATAATGTTAATAATGCCAAATTTCGACTCCGAGGTATCCTAATAAAGGCTTCTGTCTCTGGACTCGTAGATGAGTTGTTTCGGTCGCAAATAAAAGGGATATTCTCAAAATCGTGTTAAATCAGAGACCTTGATGTGGACCTCATTTTTGTATGCAACGGTTTTCGAGGGAAGGTTTGGAAACTACTTAGCGTCTAAACTAGGTATCTTTATCGGATTAAAAATTATCGAAACGAGAATTTGAAGAAATTCATTTCTTACCAAAAATAAAATAAATAGAGGAAAATAGGAATTTGGGAACGAGAAGTAATACACAATTAGCTTTTATGAGTAGTGTTGGCAATCTAACTTGTAAACAACAATGATTTCGTTTTTAAGCTTAGTTTGGGGACTCGTGAAAAATCAGGAACGACGAATTTTATCCGTATGGTCACTTCTTTACGAGTCGTGTTTCCTGCTCCGTGATCCTAAAAGTTATCGTTAGATAATGATTGTCGACAAAGCCGTCACGTGAAAAATAAGAAAATACAAAAATAGAATAAAAAGGAAAAGCGGGGAGTTTTTATAACATTGCATGAGGACATTGCAATAGCTTAGTCTGGGGGAATTTGGTATGTGCTTATACACATACCTTTTCTTGACCAAAACCGGACCAAAATAACCAAAAACCCGACCAAAATGCCAAAAGATATTGTGTTTTTGTGTTTTTATGTGCAGGGATGGATATCGTGAAAATTGACAAAAGACACGGAAAACCCGGGAAAACGAGCACGGGATGTGGAAACGGCTCAGAACCGGAACCAGGAAAAAGATTATGATCAAAAAGTCAACCGTGGTCCTCATATTATCAGAGATGTTCATATTCAGCCCTTGGATCTACTTTTGAAAATTGGCAAGATCAGTCCTTGGAGAATCCAGAATTTACATTTATGATCCCTAGACTAAAAACCCTTAAATCATTTAAACTTTACACACCGGATCCCTTATTATAACCCAACCCACACTATCTAATCCAAGCCCATAATTAAATCCTAAAGCCCAACCACCACACCAACCCGTGACCCATCCTATTAATAAAACCCAAAGAACCAAGCCCACCCTTATTACCCGATCCAACCTCAAAATGTTTAACCCCGGTCAAAAGATAAACACCCTCAGTCAACCATTCCACTCAAAAAAATAAAATTAAACACACCCAATCTCACCCCGCCCCTTTTACCCCTTTAACCAGGAAAGATGAACCCTAGTTACTATTCACACAAGTCAATCCGAATTTAACAGCAATTAAGGGTATTAATGTCAATGATTGGATCTTCTAGAAGGCCCTGACAGAGAGAATGACACATGGCAGCAGGCTATTGGACCGAACACGCGTCATTCCTAATCAAACGGTGGGAAATGAAGATTGGAGGCCAAGGCATGATCTAAGGGTGATGGATAGCTCGAGAGCACGAGGATCGCCAGCGTGGCAAGACCCAGAAGGTTCGGCTGAAGCCTATAAATAGGAGGGTTTTTCTTCAAAGAAGGAGTTAGTTTTTATTGTAATTTTTCCTGCTTTTGATTTTTATTATCCTTGTAATTTTTCTTTCAAGTCTTTAATGTAATTTTCTGCTTTCAGTTTTTTTTTATTGTAGTTTGTATCAAGTTGAAGTGTTTGTAATCTCAAAGTTTTAATGAAAGTTTAAATTTGAAGTTATTTTGAATCCGAATTCTCATTTAGTTATTATTGATTTCAGTTTTAGTTTATTCATTTTGTTTTAATATCTGATCATCACAAAAGAAAAAAAATAAAAAAATAAAAAAATATAATCAAAATGTTAGTTCAGTTAATCAAGCTTCAATAAGCTTAGTTCGTTTTTTCTCAAGTTTCATTTTAGCTTAATATAGCTTTTGTGAAGCTTAACTTGGCACCTTAAACAGTTTCACTCAAATTCACACAAAAGTCAACGAAAGTCAATTGTTACTTGAACCATGGTGAATCAGAAATGGAGTGATGGTCTAGGGGGTGAAATGGAAGCCCTTAGCCTGTCTAAAGACAGGCTAGCATAGTGAACTCCCTCTGTTCTAGCTGAGGGAGAATAACATTGTAAGTTCTTCGTTCATTTTTCGTTCTACTCACGTTTAATAGTTTAAATCTGCTGTACTAGTTGAATTTTTGTGTTATAGTGGTTGTTTGATGATTAGTTTGATAGAGATATTATTAGTTAAACTTGTTTAAAGCATCATTTTATAGTTTGAGATTAGAATCTGCCTCGATATAGTTTTTGTGTTGATCTTGTTCTGCGAATCTGAGTTTCTGCTGTTAATTGCTGTTGATTGTTGTTATTCTGTGGAAACATGATGAATCTGAGGTTAAATGATGTTAATTGTGTAATGATTTATGCTGTTTAATGATTAGTTGAATCTGAAATACGGTTTAATAATGATAAGGAATGATAAAGGAGCATTTGAATCTGTTTATGCTAGGGTGTTTAGATTAATATGTTTCTGCGATTGTACTATGGATTTGCTAGTGTACTGAACTTGGTTAAGTTTTGGTTAGGTTGTTAAAGCTTAAATCAGTTGAGAAATTGAGGTTTAATAGTAACTAGAAGAAATTGATCCGAGTTTGATTTTTAAGCCCGATTCTGCGACAACAAGCTCAGCAATAAGCTAAGTTTGATTTGATGTTTTAATTGGAGTTTCAAGTAGAGTAAAAGGTTATTAATCAGTTCACATTAGTAGGGTAGAGTTGGATTAATTTTGGTCTAAGTTTGAGTAGTTTGTGGTCTGCCATGATTCTGCTGTGTTCTGCTGTTTTGAGGATCTGAGTTGTTTAATTTGGTTAGATAATCGGTTTAAGTTTGATAGTTAAGGGTTTATATAGCTTAATAACATCTAGGTTCTTAGATTTAATAAGCTGAACCTCACGTAAGTCAACCATAGTGAGTATCGAATTCGTCAAACTGGTTCTGTGCACTGGTTTCATTTCACTCTTAGTAGCTGTTTTAATGAATCCATTTGAATGATCATAAGTAGTTAGAATTGTTTGCTTTTGCGTGTCTAAGTAGTTAGCATAGTATAAATTTAGTTTCTTCCATTTCTAGTAGTGGCGAGAACATCTGGTGATCTAAATTTGCACTCGAAATCTGTTCCTAAGCCTTCTGTTTAAAAAGTCTGCTGCAAGTTCATCGTTTTGCTACCTGTATTTGCTTCGAATTGAGTTAGTAATTGAGTCTTTGTGATAGGGCTTTTTGGATTTTAGTAATCTCTACTTGTTCAGCTTTCCAAAACATTTTTCGGTTTCAAAATTGGTTAAGATTTGAGCTTTTTATAAGCTTTTGAAAAGAGCTTGTGAGGATTATTTCTGAGAAAAGAAAATAAAATAAGTTTTAAGTGTTGTCACATTTGGTCCCTAGTCTCTCTGTTTAAGTCTAAATCGTGCCTGGTGTTTTTTTTAAGTGTAAATCAGTTTGATAAATGGCACTTTCAGTCCCTGCCTTTATTAAGTCTTTTATAGTTTCTGAAATTACACTTTTAGTCCCTAAACTTTTAAACCTTTTGTTTTCTTTATTTTCTTTTATTAAATCAGTTTTAATAAATTACATTTTCGGTCCCTTGAGTTGTTAGTTTTGCATTTTTGGTTTATAATTTCACTATTAGCTTTATAAGTCTCGGGATTAGCCCGGGATTTACTTTATTTGATTTCTTTTTTGTGTGCTTTTATTTGTTATCGTAGATTATTTTTAATTTTCAATAATTTAGTTTAATCAATACCAAAAAAAATCTTTCACGTTCACTTATTCACTTCACATTGTCACGACACCGAATCGATTAAAACGCCGTCAAACCTTCGTTGGGAGAACGACTCGGGGAAATATTTTCACAAGTATTCCTTTGGAATAAAAATAATTCAAATAAGAAGCCGTATGTTTTTGTGAAATAGGGAAAAAAAGGCGTGTGATTATAAGTTGGGAAATACCGTATGCTTTGCTAGGGATAAGGAACCATAAGATCTTTTATTTAAGTTGCATATTACTTGGTCTTATCTTGTTCACAAAGTTAACGTGTGAGAGGGGAGGGAGGTCACAAATTTCGGTTCAAGTATACACATAGAAAACGTGTGGAGCTTTAAGGAAAAGAGGGTGCACCGATTTTAATTTTTAACTTAGGTTTAGGATACATTTATTTTGTATTTAAGTTATAATGTATAGTCTAGGATTTTATATAATTCCAAGTGTATAACATAGAGTTTACATATCTTTTATTTATCAAATAAACTTAGGTTATGTATTTTCATACTCGTATTTCTTAGATTAATTTACTTAGTTCTTGTAAAATTTCAAATTAGAGGGGCAATTTGGGAAATTCAAATGATGAGAAGATGAGAGTTTTACAGTGCCCATCATGAAGTCCGCTACTGGCATACTTACTTGTTGCATTATGATCCAGTTTGTGCATCTTGAAGCTTGGATTTTGGATGGACGGCGGGCGGTGACGACTTGGTTGTAAGCTAAGACTATTTGCTTCTTATTTTTATTTTTCACCATTTATGTGCATCCCATGTCTTATCCTACCCTTTAGTCGTGAATCATGCTTAGGTGAGGGATTTGAGCAGTCATTGGTGTCTTGGCCAACGTTTTGGTCATGTATCGATGATATTTGTCGCCTTCGCCGTAGTATGTTAGTAATGACACTACACCCTAGCCTTATAATTTGTTCACCCAATATTGCCTTCGAATATTTTTTTGACCTTAGCTCTAGTGGTGGAGATATGTGTAACCGCCAAGCCTATGATAGAATACATGCTATGACTGTGCGTTGAGTGATCACCCCAAAATTGACACTTAGATTAGAGAGAGTATGAGTGTTTGTTTCCCATTTCGTGAGGTGTTCGGCTTTGAAAATTATAGCATAGGAAATTTTTAATCTCATATTTCCCGAGTAACTAGGGGGATATCTTTTTAGAAATGATTCTAATAAGGTCTACTTGAGGGAAAGTAGAGTTTAAGTGGGAGGATATTTGATGACATCAAATAATCCTGACAATTAAGTGTCAATTTCCCCCTAATATGCTCATTATTTGTATCGTTTTATATGGATATAAGCTTTGATTTCTTTATATTTCGTTTCCAGTTGTAAATGAGCATAGGAGCAAAAGAGACGCGGAATTGGAAAAGAACTTACAAAGATACATAATTTAGTATGTGGAGAAGAAGTTACGGCGTAGTTACACTCTCCATTTACGCCGTAGCTATGAATTCAAACACGAAGACCAAGTCAACGCTAATCAAGGATTACGGCGTAACTATTACAAGAGGTTACGCCGTAATATTCTAGAGACTTAGAAGAAATTTCGTGACTATGAAGGTTACGCCGTAACCAATGCATGAGGTTATGGCGTAAT
>CP139509.1:502254515-502257015 GCA_021014915.2 Artemisia tridentata subsp. tridentata
TTGATGCACTGGATATGACACTGTGATGCACTAGATATGACAATGTGATGCACTAAAAGAAAACATTAGTCGTACACTGGAAATGAAACTGTGATGCAACAAAATACTATATTATAAATTAGAACATGGATCAGCTGCAAGTACTAGGGGTGTACCTTAATTCTAGCCTCTAATTACGTAAACATAGGAGCATTCTTTAGCATGTCTTGTATGATCATAAACCTGTAAGAATTGTCAGTACTTGGTGTAAATTAGAAGTCAAATGAAAACATTTCATATCAAAAAATTATTTCATACCTAAATTTGCTGCCTCGAACGAATACATGCTCAAGTTGTGAGACTTTTCCATCCTGTAAATAAACAGATCATCAGGTTTCATCTCCTCCCATGGAGAAATTTTACAATGAAACTCATAACAAGGAAGCAAATTTATATATAAATAGTTTCGTTCTTACGACTTCTTAATTTTCTAAGTATAAGCTAAGCGGATGAAAATCTTATATAGGCTCAAGGGTAACTATAACTTTGATGGAAGATAGGGATAATAACTATAATTTGGAACTTGGTATCAAGTCTGCACCCCTCAAAACGACATAATCTCTCAGGATATACACCTAGACGGTAAGCATTGTTTCCTACGAACAGGACCTAGATAACCATAATAAAACTTTGAGTTATTGGTATGTGGATAAAACACAAATATGACAACTTTTTATTACTTTATATGTCTTTACATACTTTCATTCATCAAACAATACAACATAGAGACCGAAGAAGTGATATCTACAATTCACTACGAATGACAATTCTCAGAGGGGTTACAATCGAATCTGAGATGTTGTTTGGATTTGCATTTGAAAGAAATTGTATGATATTCAATAATTAAGAACAAGTAAATTGACTAACATAACATGTGGTGCAGGACATAGCATTAGGATGTATTTCTTCTCTGCTTCAAGTTGTAACTTTCATCATTCCTCTAAAGTTCCTCACACCTATTAAATCATTGTTGTAATTTAAAAACTTAAAATAAAAAAACTATGTACTAGTGCATCATAATATTATATCAACTGCATCAAAACTTTAAAATCATTAATGTGATTTACAAAGTAAAAATAAAGAACCTTTTTACTTGGGCATCATAGTATTATGTCTACTACATCACAATTATAAAATTATTGATGTGAATTACAAACTAAAACATAATTTCAAAAAATAGCATCAAAATCTAACATATATTATATTTACTGAATAACAAAAAATACTAAAATTATACCTAATACAATCCAACCTACTCTTATATCTACTCATCATACTCTTATATCTACTGCAGCATACTCTTATATCCAGTGCATCGAAATTCAAAAGTACACTAAATTATACCTAATACACTAGAAGCAAAGTAATACACAAGTAATAACAGTTTAACAAGTTGGACACTTACTGCATCACAGTTTAATATCTACTGCATCATAATGAAAAAACTACTAAAAGCAATAAAACATACACAAACAGACAAACAAATTTACACACACAAAACAACATATGCTTAGCCTATTTCATCCTTACACGCGGCAATTAGAAACCCACTGCATCTCAATTAAAAATCTAGTGCATTACACAAACACAGTTTCGCACATAAAACAACTAACGCTTAACCTATTTCAGCCTTAGCCAACTGAACACCTACTGCATCCCATATAGGTAACAATTAGCAACAAATATAAGTATAATACAATAGGAGATTCTAACTCCATAAATGAGTGTTACAACTAAGGAAGCATGTATGTTCAAGAAAACATCTATACATTGTGAGAGGTTATGTCGTCATTGCTTACCCTATGATCCATGCTCCACTGGTCACAAATTCACACACACACACACTTTTCAACAAGTAAAGCACACTACAAGTATCTTAATCAAACATTATTTGCCACAAAACATAACCTATTGCATCACTTCTTTACATTAAATGCATCATCTTTTCAGATATAAACACAAACACTTTCCAATAAGTAAAAAACACTACAAGTATCCTCATCTAACATTATTTACAACATAACATAACCTACTGCATCATTTCTTCTATACCAACCGCATCATCCTAAAAAACAAAAAAAAAACACCTTTTAACATCTAAAACCTACTCAAAGTATCCTAATCAAACATTATTTGTCACAAAAGATAACCTACTGCATCACTTCTTTACATCAAATGCATCATCCATTCAAATACAAACACAAACACTTTTCCACAAGTAAAATACACTACAAGTATCCTAATCGAACATCATTTGCCATAAAATATAACCTACTGCATTACATCTTAACATCAACTGCATTATACATACAATTACATACAAAATATAAAATTAACAGTTGATGCATCACATTGTAAAATTATACACCTAGTGCATCAGCATTTCAGAAAAACTGCAGCAGAGTATAAAATTAATAGTTGACGCATCACAGTGTAAAATTAGTGCATCACGGTTATAAAG
>CP139509.1:502262015-502329142 GCA_021014915.2 Artemisia tridentata subsp. tridentata
AAAGCGTTAGTGAACTTGAGAAAAGGGTTGCATATCTTATGGAAAAGCAAAAGAGACCCTTAAGTCCACAAAAAGCGACAATTAACTCAGTCTCAAGCGTTAAGCAAACACCATTGTCCGAATCACCCCTTAGGGAAAATGCTAAACCCTTCCATAAGCACGCTCAACCCAACTCACCACCTCAGGAACTTAGTCCAACATTCGAAGCTCGAATGAGAGAGTACATGTCAAAACACTCCGAACGGTTGGCAAAATTTGAGGAAGCCGTCTACAAACAAAAGGAGGAAATGAGGAGAAGATGGCGGAGATGATGAATCTTTTGAAAGAATACACAAATACAAAAGCCCCTGAAAAAGTGTTGGTGAGGAATGACGTTGATGTTCCTAACACTAAATTTGTCAAGGCTACCTCCGTCGTCCAAGAGGGCGGAAATGAGGGAAGAGGGAAATCCATAACTATGGAAGTTAACAAAATTGACCTCATCCCACTTAATAATGGAAACACCAATGCTTACAAATGCGATTCCGACAAGGGAGAGGAGGCGCCCTCTGAGGATCGCCAATTGGTTGAACCGCCAGGGGTCACAACAAGTGAAGCATTACTTGAAGCACAAATAAACAAGGAGACCATAAACGATTGGGTGAGAAACTATCGACGTACTCATCTACCCAACAAGAAGTCCAAGAAGGTGGAACCGGATGATAAATCTGACACATTACCCGGTGGGCAATTGTATGAATGCCTCATAGGACAAAAGTTAGTGGAAAAGCAGAAATTCTACGGGGTCTTCGAAATACCATGCAGCATTGGAAAACTCAAGTATCTGGATGCGGTAGCTGACCAAGGTTCCGACGTAAATTTGATGCCTTTATCCGTTTATGTCCAGTTAACCGACGAACTGCCATCCATCACCCGTACTAAACTCTCCTTTGCAAAACATTCTTACGAGTACCCGTTAGGAATTGCGGAAGATGTGTTGTCAACGTTGCCGGATTCCTATATCCGGTCGACTTCATGATTATTGAAAGAAATGACATGAATATGCCAATAATCCTTGGGGCACCCCTTTCTCGCGACCACTAGGGCACAAATCAATTACGAAAAAAGTACCATCCAAATGAAGAAGGGGAAGAAGACGATAAACTTCCCGACGATTCCACGTCATATACGAGATGTTGCTCTACAAAAGAAGATGGAGGCTAACCCCAATGTAATCCGTGGTAATGTTCGAGAGAAAATCCTTGCATGGGAGGCAAGGATTAAGAATTACAATGAAAATGAGATTAGAGAATGTAAGGGTGGAAATAACGATTATATTAAGGCTGGTGAGCAGCCTAATAACCCCGCTGAATTTACAAAAGGAGACTCAGTGCTTCTAAGGCATTCAGAAACAAAAGCACCTACCGATGAACCAAGTCCCTGGTGGTACGGACCATTCACAATTAAAAGTCTACACCAAGATGGGGTAGTAAGCTTGACCAGCAAGGGAGGAGGTGAAGTGACTGTGAATGTCGAGCGATTGAGACACACCACCACCCTGATAACAAGATCATATCTATCAGGGATACGTCATTATGAATGAATGGAATCACGTAATGTACGTGACTTTGAGTCTAGCTACAAGACTCGTTAATAAAGAAAAGCGCTTCTTGGAGGCAACCCAAGCTTTATTTGTTTGGTTTGTTTGTTTTTATTTGTTTCCGTATGTGTGTTTAATTTTTATTATTATTGATTCATGTTCAAAACTAATTTGTGAAAATGCTTTATTTTGTTTTTAACTTCGTCTTAACTACATATAAAGGTATTTTGCAAAAGTTAAGTGTAAGGGAAATCTAAATCGGTTTATTAGAACACAAATGAACATGAATCGTAATAATAATAAATTAACATACATATTAGTATTTGTTTGAGTCAAATGCTTGTATCGAGTCATAATGATGTTTTGCAGGATTTCCAGGAAGTAAGGTAAAGGTTTTTCCAGAAATTTTCCGGAAACTTAAAATGAAAATTTTTGTCAGGTCATTTCTGACGGCGTCAGGGGTTATAACCTGACGGCGTCAGATTTAATTTCCAGAAATTTTTGAAAGTTTTGTTTTCATAAAAAGTTTTATTAAAATCTCCAACTTATAATCTCCAGGAATCTGCAAAATTATCATTCCACAAGCATTATATCCTTATATATAGATTTTTCCCGCCGATGTTATGCAGGTTTTCGTGTTTGTTTTCTCAGTTTAACAGGTTATTTTGGACAAGGAAATGTTTTTGGAATCAAGCTTATGGCGATGCATTAGTCATGGAGCTTCAACATTCTCTTTGGAGGAAGATCTAACCGTGTAATTTCATTATCCAAACCCAGCGAATCAGGGGAGTATTTGATTTCATTCTTTTACTTTTTGCTTTTACATCTTATTATTTGAACATTGGGGACAATGTTCATCTTAAGTGTAAGGGAGGGTAAAAGTATGATTTTAGAAAATACAATTGCGCTTGATTTTTTGTTTGTTTGATGGTAGATGTGTAATAAAACTGAGAGAAATACTTGTTAAGGTAATTTTTAGTGCCAAATTTAAAATTTTTTACAACATATAGGAGTGAAACTTTGATCTTAATGAGCGTCTCACGGATAGGAGTTATATAACTAGCACAAAAACCGTACCACTAAAAAATTTTCCACCCCCAAATATGTGAGGTTCACCCCTAGAATTGGTAGGAAAAGCATTTATGCTATGATGTGTGTACCGGTAGCACTTAGATTCTAGAACTTGCGTTAGGACCATTCCAAGCCACAAGTGAGACTACATTCGTGTAGTTAGATTTACTACATGATAAGAGGCATTAGGATTAACCCATTGTTTTACACCTGTGTTTTTGTTATAATTACATTGGCTACATTAGTCAAGTAATTCTCCCACACCCTTTGCGTTGTACTCATTTTTAGTACACGATACCCCTAGTACACCCCTCAGAGCCTATCTTTTCGTTTCGACCTTTAAGCATTTTACTTAAAGGAAGAATTTGTTACACCCCACTAAAATGTACACCCAAATCGCCTTAGCCTACCTTGTATGCACTCATTTTTAGTGCATTATTGTGACAACATTTGTTTAAACCCAAGTTAAATTATCTAGTTGATTACATGGTTGCTAAGTCGAGTCATATCCTTGTACATATTGTTTTGGACGATTGGGACTCATGGGTAAAGTACTAGTGTAATGGAGTAATGGGGAAGAACATCATTTATTACCCCCATATGTGCTAAATGTTTTAAAAGTACTCCAAGTTTTTCGATTATCTTAATTCGAGTCATTAGAATAGTTATTTGTAAAGTTATGTAAAAGTTCAAGTGTAAGGGAATGCAATGCCCCTATGATGTATTATTTTGGATGGTAGGCAAAAAAAAAAAAAAAAAAAAAAAAAAATTCGAAAAAAATCAAGAAAAAAAAAAAAAATGAGAAAAAAAAAAATAGAAAAAACATAACGGACTACCATCCCGTTTCATTTTATGTTTGTTTTATATTTTTTGTTTATTTTATCATTAGCTTAAGATCGAGTCTAGTCTTGGCTTAGCAACATTGTATAGTACATGTAATTGATCAAGATCTTAACTCGCCACCATAAAAATATCCCTTATCCAACAAAACCGTGTTTTCCTTTTCCTACACCTTACGTTATAACCCATTTAAAAGCCCTCTTTGATAGTTTATCTTAGGTGCTTACGCCTAGTGGAGGAGGTTTTCGATCCTTTCCCAAGCCTATGGTAATCTATTTGCTATGACAGGTAGTGAGAGATATTATCCGTTTTCATTTATGAGATTTATTTTGATGACACTTGAGAGATGTGAGTATCTAAACACTACTTGTGAGGTGCTAGTTTGTAATCTCCGTGCTTATTATGATTAAAGTGGAACGAATATTTGTTGTAATTACTTTTATGTTAGCATTAAATGACCCCTAACTTGTATTTTGATTAGAATAAAAGCGCATTTGCTTGAGGACAAGCAAATCTCAAGTGTAAGGTATTTGATGAAGCAAAAAGTGTACCGCTTTAAGGGGTCATTTAAGCCCTAAATCGTATTTATTTGATCAAATATTGCCCTAAATCGTTCCTTTTGTCATTTTAGGTACTTTTGAGGAGAAATCTGGAAAAGGAGGCATTTTGGACGTTTTTGGAGCATAAAAGTGAAGAAAACGACAAAGTCTCAAAAATCGGCTAAAAGTTACTCTTGACGGCGTCAGACTTTACTCTGGACGGCGTCATGCCTTGGCAAGAAAAGTTGGACGTGAAATTTACTCATGACGGGCCAGTGAAAATAGCATGTGAATTCTGACGGCGTCACGCTTTAACTTGATCAAGGGCGTCACGGCTTAAATCATAAGGGGACGGCGTCACGTTCATGGTTGGACGGCGTCAAGCCTTGATAAGCCAGAATGGATTTTTGAAGAGCTAAAGAGGGACAGCGTCAAGAAGGTCATCCGGGAACCCTAAAAGCGGCGAGGTGACGGCGTCACACTCCATAAGGTGACGCCGTCAGATCCAAAAATCTATATATAGTTTTCTAATTTTTGTCATTAAGGGAGAGCTTAGTGTGTGGAATTTTGGGAGAAAACCCTAGGACGAATTCAGCTTCTTTTTCAAGGCTTTTTGCCTTGAGATCTTCCATGTTTCATTGAAAGATAAGTTATCAATTAATCATTCAATATGTCTATGTGTTGTTTGATTCTATCTTATTCTTGTCTTTTGTTTAACATGTTAGGCTAAATTTATCTTGTGTTTGCTTAGATCTAATGAAACCTAGCTATTGATTATTGGTTGTTAGTGTGTTGTTAGTTGTATTGGATGATTGTTTATCTATGTTAGGCTTAAGAAAACTGGCTAACTTCCTATTCGGTAACTTGCTTGAACGTCTTAAGAAACATGAACCAAATGCGTACTAAAGGTTTTTATGGTTGTATTTAATGCACAAGCGAATTCTAGTGATCCCATGTTAGGAGCTTCCTAGCCGGCTCGACATAGGAGTGAAGTAGGAGCTTGTAGAGTTGGGGAAGTAAGTACGCCACCCCACGAATGGTATTAAGGAATACACCCGTCATCCACGCGACTAATACACACTAATTAACCGGTAAAAGATAGTTAGGGAGTAAGGAAATCTAAGTAAACACATTTCTCTACACATAAGTTTCTCACCACATTTTATTTTCAGTTATTTATTTTATTTGCATTCGTAGTAAATTGGGTTAGTTGACTAGCAACTAATTCCGCCCACTCTATCAAAACCGAGATTTTACTTGCTTTCATAAAAATATAAAAACATAAAAAGAATCTTCCTCAACCCTTAGACCTAATTAGAGTAGTCTTTCATACCTAACGAACACTATTCCCTGTGGAGAACGATCAATCCCCCGTACTTACCACTACACTATACTACATCGGTCAGGTACACTGCCTGGTGGGGTTGTAAGCCTCTTGAGATCCCTCGAGAGGTAAAACCTGTTGTAAGGTTACAAAACCACGCAATCAAAATGTCAGGTATTAAAATTTATAAGGTAATATGACAGAACCGTTTAGAAAGTAGCAAAAGAGGCATAGCTGGAATGATTTATAAAAACAAAAACGCATTGATCATGATCAATTTGACAAGAACAAAAAACGAGGTAAGAATTTCGGAAAAATTTGAATGGGGTGTTACATTTTGTTGTCGACATACTGAGTACCAAATAAGAAGTTGTAGGCTACTGATATTATCTGTCATGATATTAAGTTTATTTGAATGCATGTTGTTGGAAAAGTTTAATAGTTTCAACTTACAATCTGGATTTTTGAAGTTAACGCTAAGTATATTAGGAAGCTCTAAGGTAAAGTTCAAAAGCAGTTTACCGTACGTGGACGTTTTCAACAAATCAAAGAAAATGAAAAAAGTTTGTTTGTGCTCTTTTTTAAACATGTTTTCTGTAGTAAAGGTACTCTTTTTTTAATCGAATTTTCTATAATTTTGAATGTGATAAACCTTCTCAAGGATCTATATTGTTATGGAGAATTAGGGAAGAAGTTACTTAGTTTGAGGAGAGGGAATAATAAAAAGGGTAATAAGAAGTTTTCGTTATTGGAGTTGAATGATAGGTTGTAAGTGTTAAGAGAAATGGGCTAGAAGGAGATTGTGAACAATATGGATTATACTTGAGTATTGAGACATTAAGATATTGTTGGTGTTTGCACCTATATTTGACCCGTTTTTATACACCTGGCACAGGGTCATACTTTATTGTTGCGTCATAACCTCCATGATTGTTTCAATCTGGTATTAGTGGTAAAAGCAAATGCTTTGTCAATATGTTTAGTAGTTTCATTCTTAAGTTGACATGCTTGAGGTACCTTACAAGTATAATATGAATATTAGTTTATGCTCATCTCTTCTTATTAGAGTTGTTAGAGAAAAACTTTCATGCGTGAATATGTTTGAGGAGATAATTTATGTTTTTGGCATTGAGTGATGCAAATCTTAGAAATAATTTTTTATTTACTTTAATATAAAAGTATCCATTTGAGGATACTGACTTTGGAATGATAAGCTTTCCATTGTATTGCGGTTAGAATGATCCCAGCCATACACTCAAGTTGATGACATAAAAGAATGGTGGAGAGCCATATACAAATTACTCAATTAAAGGTAAAACTTATTTATGTTTATTGCATTGCTTTTTTTTTAACTCATTTTTTAAAACCTGTTATTTGAGCTTTTGTTATAAATATGTTGGAGGATTCTTTTGTGATTCATCGAAGGTCTCTCCTCATGTTGTCATTAATGCAATTAGAATGGATTGATGTTGTTTAAAGGATCCTAATTAATTGATAAACTTGCTCAAGCACGTTAGGTAGTTTGCTGGATTGTTATACTAAAGGTACCAAACCATTTTTTTTCTTAAAGCATATAAAGTTAGTAGTACATGGTTTTCCAATGAATGATTTACAATAGCTTGCTGGATATGTATTTTGATTCATAATCTTATTCTTCACCATTCTTTGCTTTGTTTAATCAATCAACACTTACTGAATGCTGACAATCAAATTTTACATGATGTATAGAATGTATGTATTGAATGGTGAGAATCAAATTCCCTTAATAAAGTATGACAATGTGCCAGGTAATTCAATGATTCCTAGGTACATTGTGACATCCTCAAATAGAAAGTCTGAGGTAATTCCCTTAAAAAAAGTATGACATTGTGCCAGGTAATTCAATGCTTTTGGGGTACCCCAATTATATGTCCATGGTGTTGTTAAGTAAAATGAGAAACCTGCCAATCTACAAAGAAGAAAGTATCAGGTAGCAACAACAAACGGGAATAATAATGCTTTTGGAGTACCCCAATTATATGTGCGTATATTGCTTTTTGAACCACGGATAGCTCTTATATTTCCTTCAATTCTATAACGGTTAGTGCCTTAAATTTCATAAAAAAGTACGTTTTAATTAGGATTCTTTGTCGACGTTTGCATCCATTGCTAATCGATGTTTAAGTAGAGAGTGTAGAGAAAGAGCAAATATGGTCGAGATCGTCAAAGAACTTGAGGCTGCAAATTATGAACAAGTAAGTTTTTATCATATAAGTTGTCAGTTACATCAAAATTCGTGAGTAACGACCATCAATATCAGAGGTCCTCAAAGAACTTGAACTTGCACTTGCACTATTTGGGTTGTTAATAATTACATGTGGTTGAATGCATCTACTGATATGATAGTAACCTAAAGTACTATTTTGGGGCGAAAGAAGAGGAAGCGAAACTGAGTTGGCGTGGCCCCAAATCGGGTATTGTTATAAAGCTTGAATTTGCAATCAGTTAGGAACTCGATTTTGACCGTCGAACTTTAAAAGGTACAAATTTTGATAACGTAGGAACTCGATTTTGAACTGTACTTTAGGAATGTAAAGTTTTAAAAAAATGGGTGGAATGGGTCGAAATACACCCAAATGTATTTCCAATGGGCAAGTTAATTTTATTTGCACTACATCTATTGAATAGAAAACTCATTTAGTATTGAAATTTTATTGGAACAACAGGTAACCAATCATCTCTATTCTATGTCTGAATATGTTGACTCTGTATGTTCAAGAATCGAGAAATTATCAGAAGTGAAGCCAATGCTTGGTTTTCGTGGCTGCATGTATGTACTTTTACATGTATAATGTTTTCCTTTAGCAACATCCCGACCCCAAAGTAGCAGACTAGCCCGATAGGAAATATCATTTTATGTTAACTTTTTTTTTTTGTGTCAGCATTATGCATTTACGGATTTTATATTTTTTACAGAATTCATGTAATACATTTTTATATTTAATAATAAGACTTAAGGCTAGCCGCCCATCGGGCGGGCCTAAGGCTAGTATATATATATATATATATATAATATATATATATATATATATTATATATATATATATAATATATATAGATACATATATTCATATATATATATATACATACATATATACATATATATACATATATCGGGCGGCCTAAGGCTAGTATATATATATATATTACACTATATATATATATATATATATATATATATATATACATATATTATATATATATAATATACATAATAATACATATATATACATATATACATATATAACATATATATATATATATATATATAATATATATATATATATATATACATATATATATAAATATATGAATATATTATATATATATATATATATATATATATATATATATATAATATATACATATATATATATACATATATTCATATATATACATACATATATACATACATATATATATACATACATATATATATATAGTGAGACTTTCTTGCGAGAATTATTTTATCTGCGAAAACTGAGAGAACCACCAAAAACATACATGCACGCCTTCAATAATTGTATTTTTGCACATATGTTCTAAAAACAACATATATGTTTTTAAAAAAACATAGTTGTTCTAAAGAATTTGATAAGAAATTGAAAATACAACATTTTTCTTTGAAGGTGTGCATGTATGTTCTTATAAGGCGTGCAACGACAATATTGCGGCCTTGTGTAAGGTTTTTGTGAAAAAAGATGACGAGTTCATGATGATATTGAAGAACATAGGTGGATACTTACGATTATTGATGATTTACATGTATTTTTATTTTATTTTAAAAGGCGTGCATGTATGTTTTTTGTGGTTCTCTCAGTTCTCGCAGATAAAATGGTTCTCGTAAGAATGTCCCCCTATATATATTATATATATATATATATATATATATAAATATTATATAATATATATATATATATATATATATATATTATATAATATATATATATATATAATATCTACATATAATATATAACAATATGCGTATGATGTCATCAAATGCCATAATGCCCAGTAAGCGCCCTTAAATGCCCAGTAATCAGGCATTAATGCCCAGTAAGCAGCCATTAATGCCCAGTAAGCAGGCATTAATTCCAACTCATCATGCCACGTGGCAAAATTCTTCATGAAACTTTTTTTTTTTTTTTTTTTTTTTTTTTTTTAAACCGAAATTGCCACCTAAGCAACTATTTTTTTAAAATTCGGACATTATTTTAAAATTTTGCCATTTGCAAGATTCGAACTTAAGGTGTTGGTAACATCAACAAAGTTGATTACCACTAGACCAACACATTTTTTTGATTATATCTTGCAAGTCCAAATCTATAAACCTATGCAAACAATACAAGTTGGGTAACCCTAATCAAAACATATATTCAAAACATATACGTAATTATCAATATACAGTCCATTATTATACGAAATTTTTTTTTCTCAAAACCCTAATATCACTCATTCGTACATATTCTTTTTCTTCTCTGATTTCATGTGCAGGTTGTTATCCAGGCGCCTGATGTGGAAGCAAGTTATCAAATCTTTGGTTATAGAGGTCAGTTACATTCATACGGAGTATTTATTTTATATGCTTTGCAGGTTATTCATAATAACTTTTGCTCAAAACCCTAATAAAAATTCATCAACAAACCAGGCTGAGGTATATACGATGTCTTCTTTGTTTTGGTTTTGTTTTTTACGTTCATTCATAATATACTTTTTCTCCAAATAAACCCTAAACTTTATCTTTTGCTCAGCCTTTTTTCCCCTCAATTCTCTCACGCTGATCTTCTTTTTGTTTGTGCAGGTTTGAAAAGCTAAGTTTTCACATCAGGTTTTATTTATTTATTTTATTTTACTCCCGTGTTTGTAGTTTGTCCCAAAACACACATAACCTTCCTCTCTCTAACCTAAAACACAAATAAGTGCCGGTCTCTTTATGAAGGACCACCGACTGCCGCCACCATAACCTGATCGCCCCGCCGACTGCCGAATTCGCCACCATCTCTCGGTGGTTAGGTGGTTTCAGGTAGTTCCGGTTGGTGGTTTTGGTTATTGGTAGTTGTTTGCAGTTAGGTTTTGGTTGTATCTCAAACAGAATGACAACAGAAGGCCGGGAATTAAATTTATCTTGCATAAGGTTTGTGGTTTTTGGATATGAGATTTATTGTTTATGCCGATGATGTTTGCATAACCATATTTTGGTTAATATTTAACCATGTTTTTGTTAAATATTTAACCATGAAGGGTTGCAGACCCATGTGAGGGGAATGGTGGAGGCTCTGCTGAGCTGGCAAGGTAGCCACAAGAATCATTTTAAAGCAAAGGTTAGCAAATCACTTCGGCTTCATTAATTATATATTGGTTTTATGGTATTATACCTAACCAAATCGAAGCTGTTCGGTTTCGCTCCGGTTTCAATTTTGTCACCCGTAAATAAATTTGGTTGTTTAAAATATAAGTGATCATTAGGGAGGATAGAGGATCAACAACAATCTCTTAAAACTCAGTGAAAGTCTTACATTGTTCAAATTATAACCACATCATCGAGGTAGGCAAGTGAAAAACAGTCCAAACTTATTTTTAAATTACAAAGATATAAGAATCTAGGTTTGCATCTTCTAAGTTTGTATAAAGTTGATAAAAAAAATAGAGGATGGGAACAGTTTTATTCACTAAACCAGCGTTTGCTAAAGCGTTGTTGGAAAAACCCTCAGATGATCGTATGTTATTCTTATAGTCCTGACAATAACGTTATAAGTTTATTCCTTTTAAAATTTGTGGTAAGAAGCATTTCAAGTAACTAAACATTTGTTTTAGAAACAGTTCTTAGGGTGCGCACCACTGTATCAATAACCTTGACATAATTATTAAGGTGAAATCTATATTGATTCGTAAAAATATGGAACTGAAATATCAAGATACAATGATAAGCAAACAGTTCATCACCATTGTCAGATGATAAGTGCAATCTATATTGATTCGTAAAAATATGGAACTGAAATATCAAGATACAATGATAAGCTGATTCCATAGAAATAAGCTATAATAGCAAAATGTGTTTTAGAATATCAGTTCAGTTGTGTCAATTCTTATTCTCTTATGTTTTTGGCAGTCAATACTCATATGGTGACACGAATTTTTGACAATAGTTCTGGTCCCTCTATACGGATGCTTCAAAGTACTAAATGAAACAGGCACACGGTTTGTGAAAATAGTTCGTCGGATACATATACAACCACTGAACATTCTACAGTGTAGAAGAGACATTGTATTGAAAAACAGGTTCTTTGCAAGGATGATTGTCCTTTGGGTGTTGCTTCGAACATTGTGCAGGATTATATGCGTACATGTATGTTTAATGACTGTTAATAGAAATACAGAATTCGAAAGCTTGATTGTGTAAAACTGCAATTTTTAATTATACCAAAATTTTCCAATGCAAAAACAAACAGCGGGTACCTTAAAAGTCGTTGATGCTAACGATGAATTAGATCATCTTACTGATACAGGTTTGTACTTATTTATGTATATTTTCTAACTGTCACATACTATATATAAGTCATTATTTGAATTATACCAAACAGCGGTTGCGTATTGTTATAGTGTTGCTGGGACCCAAAAGCAGAGATGTTACGTGTCCTGTGCAAGTAAAGAGCCGAAACATTTGTCATATTAGGTATATTAATCTATGAATTTGCATGTATATAGATACTTGCTCTACAAATATGTTACTGCCTACGCAAAATGCTCTACACAGTTGGTAGTTTAAGCTATACTAACCATTCTTTACATTTTGCTATTACATTTTTGTAACAGGTATTAGTAAAACCCAACAACAAATTGGTCGCAGCTCCCATGGGAACATCGACTGTGTAAATTCTACTAATAGGACACATTATACCAAGTAACCACATATCCTATACGACAGTCGCTTTGTGATTGTGCATTTAAAATACACTTTGGGCTACTCACCACCCGTTTGACCAGTTTTGTTTTTAACCACATGATTTTTATTTACCTAATAGGACCCATTATAGTTCAAGTATAATCCAAATAGACTTATTACATGACTATGTTGTCATATATGAAACTCTCCTGACTTGCGACTACCTTTGCAGTATAATGCACGTATATTAATTTGGAGATCAGGTTGAAAGTAAGCATCCTAGATCATATGTTGCCCAATGCCTTAATTTATATGCAAATTTTTTCGATTATGTTCATAAAACTTCGTATGATATTTGACAGATGGTCAACCGTTGTTGCTAAATTACCAGGAAGAAGTGGCAACAAGACATGGGAGGTATGGCTTTGCTAAAAAGGAGTGTCCATATCTGCATTAGCACCAGATGAGGTGTATGCTGCTATCGTAACATGTGGTATTACCACAGTTCTTAGGATAAATAGATGTAATTTCTTTTTTTTATAAGCAGCTTTAGTAAGGAATTCCAAACAGGCTCCTATAAGTTGCACTCTTAGTAAGCAAGCCCAAAATAGTCCATTTAGAAGCGACTTTAGTAGAATATTCCAAACATCGATTAGCAGCCACCAAGCTGATGATCTTTGATAATGAGTGACATAGCAGATTTTTTCCATGCGCCAGGTTGGTACTGATCTTTGCACGAGCTCTAGAAGTGGCAAAACTGACTATTGATTTCTTTATAGGTTCATGGAGCTTTTTCCGTCATATGGCATGCATTATGCATAATGTGGTTAATAATAGGTTTATAAGAGTTGTATGCATTCAATTACACTCGCACTTAATTACAAGGAGACGTGTTTTTTAGAAATGAAGGGATACAAAATTGGATAATCAATGGTACGAATCAGCATACAATTAAAGGTTAATTGCATGCTGTTAAAATTGAAGTTACTCGGATTGATAATGAGTGACATAGCAGATTTTTTCCATTACGTAAAACTCAAATGCGAACCTCTAGAAGTGGCAAAACTGACTATTGATTTCTTTATAGGTTCATGGAGCTTTTTTCCGTCATATGGCATGCATTATGCATAATGTGGTTAATACTAGGTTTATAAGAGTTGTATGCATTCAATTACACTCGCACTTAATTACAAGGAGACGTGTTTTTTAGAAATGGATTTTGGGGAACCTGTTTCTAGGAATGTTATTGAACATTGAGTAAAGAAAACAGCCAACTTTGAACCCACAGGTAGCTATGAGCCTATGAATTACCCATTTCTATGTGGAATGGCTTTAGTGTCAGTAGGTGCCTAAATGAAGTCGGGTCCTTCTTGAAACTCTGCTATTTGAATATGGAACATCATAATAACAAATAGGAATGAAACGGCTATAGATCCCACTACACGAGTGGAATATTACTTAGTCAAGTAGAAAGGAAAAAAAACGCTAGAATTTTTGTTAAGTTTGCTTATGTTGCAATGTTTTCGTCTTCTATAATTTTCAGCAACCAAATGTGTTGCATAACTTGGGTAGGAGGGAACACACAGTCAATGGCTATATCTATCTGATATGAAGTTTATTTTGGGATGAACTCTCTTAAAAGTCTTCTGTTTCCTGTTCAATACTTTAATTTATGATTTAATGGATTTTGACGGAGACACTTATTGAATTTCACTGCCACGTTCTCATTTGAAGTTAATACCTTGATGCTAAATGTACATTTGGGACACTATTCCACACCCCCTCATGGTATATAATCATCTGTCTCTTAAGATGACATAAATACATATAATGACTGTTGTAACAGGTGATGGAAGCAGCCCAAGCTTCAACAAGTTTTGCAAGCAACAGCAGTGCTCTGCAGAATATTAATCACATAGCTCACCTTTCTGGTGCCCTTGTTGGTGCAACTTTGGTGTGGCTTCTCAGCAGAGTTCCTTCTCAACCTGCAGACCAAGAGAAATGATGAAATATATCCGTTCAATTCTACTATCACTCATGTTGGTATTTTTTTTTACCATCTTCTTACAAAGCATATTGAACTTAACTTTTGCAATTTGCAATTTAGATTGTATCCTTGAGGTCCATTTCTCCTCATATGTAATTACAATGCAGACCCCTTTTGTAACATTAATTATATTGTGTATCTATGGTTGAATAGAAAAGAACTTGTGTTATTACATATATCTAATTTCTAATGTTTTGGACCCTCAGATACTAGAAATAGTATATCAGAAAGTAATACATGGGACACATAATTAAACTTTTTTTTCTTTCATTTAAAGACCCTGTAGGGAGACCAGACTGGGTGTGTTGCCAATATGACATTACTATGTGTTGTTTTGAAGCTTTTTCTAGGGGATGTAGTTTATCCCACTTTATATGTTGAACCATGTTCTACTCCTCGAGTTCTATAAATGTTCAGCCTATTTCATCCTTTCAAAGACTAGAATCAAAGAAGATATCCAAAACCATTTTTTTTTCCTAGCATTTTAATATTCATTTTTGTCTCTCAATTAAATACAATATTATAGCTTTGGATAATAATAATTCATATTTTATATCACATTAAATAATATCTTAAGAAATATATAAATAGACCACTTATTTTAAACTAAAAAGTAAAAAAACATAAACAAATTTACAATTGTAAATTGCTTTTACTCAAATTGTTTAATAATTAATAACGATCAACACCACTTGTATGTTCTTGAAATAACCTTCTCATAAAATTTTACAAACGTAAACTAATACCATAACAAAAATAAATGAAATCGACGTGCTTAAAAATATTTTTCCGTTAACTGACACCATTAAAATTATAATTAGCTTTCTCTAAAAATTACCCAATTGTAAACTAATAGCCTAACAAAATAAAATAAAATCGGCGTCCTTAAAACTAATAATTAACTTTCTCTTAAAATTTCTCAACCGTAAACTAATAGCCTAAAAAAATAAAATTAAATCGGTGGGTGTGATTCTGTGTTTAAGCAACCGTTTGAAATAATCTTTTGAGTGCTTCAATGTAGTGGGTGCTCGAACCAGTTTTGACATTGGAATGCCAATCACAAGGTTTGTATTTCTCCCTTCTCTTGATTTGGCAACTTAATGATTAGGTCAAGTTAAAGTCACGGGTCAGACGGGTCATCCGACTCAAAAAACACGGGTCAGACGGGTCACTTTACGATGGGTCACTACAATTAAAAGGCACGGGTCAGACGAGTTTTTTGTATCAGGTGTGCCAAGTTGTATACAACACATTGATGGTCAAGTTAAAGACACGGGTCAGACGGGTCATCCCACTAAAAAAACACGGGTCAGACGGGTCACATTAACATGGGTTACTGTAGTTAAAAGGCATTGGTCAGATGAGTTTTTTTATCACTGTGCCAAGTTGTATATGCTATTTCCAACACATTGATATAATACATTCAGATGGAGTCCAACCTAGATAACATTAACAAAAGCCAATACATATTGCGCAGGCTTAGACAACTATTAAGAAAAAATACAACAAAACATAAACTAATACATTTTAAACAATGATAAAAAACACCGTACTTAAAAAACACATTTCCATTAAGTAACACCATCAGAAGTGAAATTATAACAACCCAATAAATAGTGGCCCCGTACGATATTAAAAATAATTTACCACTAACTAACACCATCTAACATCTTATAATTATGATATTAAAAAATAAAATAAAACAAACGTCCTAAAAAATAATTTTAGAATAACTAAAACTTTGAAGTTTATAATTAAAAGTCATGCCCGCCCATTGGGCGGGCTTTGAAGTCTAGTATATATATATATATATATATATATATACTAGTTGTCGAAGCCCGCCCGATGGGCGGCATGCTTTGTAATTTTTCTTTTGTAATTTACACGCTCTTTATTGTAATTGTTAATTACCGTGACACATAAAAACAATCTTAAACTTCAATTATGACAAGGCAAATTGTATTTATTAATTGTCTTATAATTTAAAGATTCTTATTACATGAATGAGAATATCATTAATGTTGGCATAGTGCCAAAACATGGTAAATTACATCCACGAGAGCCTTATTTTGAAATGTATCAAAATGATACTTTTGGTATAATTACCTGTTTGAGCATTATCCGTTAGGGGATATTTACAAAGTGCTAAGTAGTGATCCTTCCTCATTGTCCACAAGACACTATCTTTTGACAATTTGAATATGCATTCATATGGTTTTGACCAATTAACTAAGCCATAAATTACAAAGCATGGCACTGTAATTGATCTTCTTCGTGCCCATCAAACCAACCTTCATGCGAAATATTCTCTTCCCGGTGATTATCTGACTGATCGTCAACTTCCACCCATGTAGTTGGAGAAATCATTCTTTCTGTTGATTCTACATTGTTGGGGTTGATCAAAGAAACCTGACTTTCATCCATTCCTGAACTCCATCTACAGTTTTGTTTGGACCACCCGTAGCATAAGCACAATCAAACACCATCTCTTAATCCCTCTTAATATCTAATTATCTATTATATTTTCCTTAAAATATATTTATTTATGTGCATTTGTGAGCAGGGTGGAGTGATTTGTCAAGAGTTATACTACTTGATGCTAAGCATTGGAATGATTTGTCAAGAGTTATACTACTTGATGCTAAGCATTGGAAATATGCGACCTTCGAGGCTTTTAACGTTGCAAGCATCGGAAATATGCGCCCTTACAACCTATTAAACCCATTCAACTAACCTGAGCAGCCCTTACAACCTATTAAACCCATTCAACTAACCTGAGCAGCCATTCCCTTCTTAGTTATTTTTTTTATTTAACCCGTTTGAGATAAGAAAGCAAACCTAATCGACCCATTCATCTAAAAAGGGTTACAATATGCAGCTTGTCACCTTCTAACACTTGATCTTCCACCTGTACATGAAACCAATTAATTTAGATTTTTAATTTTAGATTTCAAAAAATGCAGAAGTTATTATTTGTATCATAACCACCCATACATGTAAATATTTATTAAGTTTTTCAAAGTTTACATGTATCAAGCACATAGTGATTAAGGAAAGTCCCATTCCAATGTTAAACATGTGTTGCCTTGCACCTGCACAAAGAAAGTTAAGCCATAGACCCCCAACCAAAATACCTAATAGCAACCTTATTTTTTGAGTCCTTCAATAAATACTTAAATGCATCTTTTGCCTCCTGGAAGAAAACGGACAACAAAAATCCGAAAGTAGGAACTACTACATGAACATGATTACAGATATATGATACAATTTTACTTGTTGCTTTGTCGCATATATAACAGTTACACCATCTGCAACTTTCTCTTCTATTGGTGTTGTGTTGGCTTTTCCATCACCTGTCATGCCTTTCTTTGCTTCCTACCACATCAACATCAAATCAAGTTTATCACATTTTCTCATATAAAAATAAAAAACCAAAAATGATGTCAAATAAGCATACCTGGGTGTCCTGCACAGAGACTCTGTCTAAGGATTCTATAATTGACCTAATTTACATACAAAAGGAACAAAAAAAAGCTTCCACAATGTTATAATCAGGAAATAAAGATCTAAAAGTGGGGGTTTTGTGCTCACAATTAAAAAAGAAAAAATTAATGAAAGCCATACGTTGTGAATCTCTATTTCATGTAAAATATATATCAGCAAGAAACTCGTGTGCGAGAATACCTGAATTAACTTCGTTCTCGAGTTCACAGTGAAGAGAAATATCAGAGGTTATCCAAATTTACCTCTTTTGCTTCGTTTTTTCTCCCTTCCAAACAATTACAGTGCCACCAAAATCAGAGGATGCTAACAGATTCTCACCATGATTCCATGCAACTGCGATCACTGGGTATCCATGTACCTGTACTCGTAATAAAGAACACAAAATAGATCTAGCTGTTGTCCACCGTGTGGCGTTGCATTGACAAAGAAATAACTACTCTGTATGTAGGATTAACAACATTGGCGGCCATGAACAGCCAAAGTATCTTTGAAACATAAAGCACACCAAAAACTTACACTACCTGTAGCCGTAAGAAGTACAATAGCTGAAGGTGTTTGGGCAGCAGCTGACAAAATAAACATGTAGTAACATTAAATGAGAAATTTTACTAAAAGGTTCGGTTCCCACAAGGCTATTTGTGTTGCAAAACTGCAGGGATGCAAAAGGTATAGCACTTCTACATACCAGATAATGTGAGAGTTCTGATAACGTGACACTGTTTCTTGTCTTCTCTCGCTCTGTGTCCATGTATCATTGTGTTTGGACATTTGGAATGGCTGGTGGATCCAAGAAGTGTACCTGTTCAGTGATTTTACGTTAGTTTTATATGGTGAGACTACTTATATTAGCTGCTGCAATTTTTTTTTTAGTTACTTGCACGCTGTGTATCTGCTGTGTTTCCGGAATCTCTGGATTTAGGTAGTAATATGTCGCCGCTGTGCTCAAAAGTTGCAGGCCTGTGTTAAGTCAGTTGTGCTCTAAAACAAAATATATAACAAAGGTATTAATGAAAGTTATGACTCAGTGATGGTACCTCCGTAAGTTTTCACCCAACATGAACTCGCGGCTACAACCACAATGGTCCAGCTGGCGCAACAACTTTGACAACCTGCACCGGGCATTCACTTTCCATGCATGGAGTAATATCGTCTTCCTCGTGCCCATCAAACCAACCTTCATGCGAAATATTCTCTTCCCCGTGATTATCTGATTGATCGTCAACTTCCACCCATGTAGTTGGAGAAATCATTCTTTCTGTTGATTCTACATTGTTGGGGTTGATCAAAGAAACCTGACTTTCACCCATTCCTGAATTCCATCTACAGTTTTGTTTGGACTACCCGTTATTTTAAACAATTTCTTTGTCTTAGGAATGTCCACTTGTTGGTCTATCTGCTTGCTTTCAAATAGACTGATTTTATCTTGCACGCTCATTCTTAATACATCATTCTTCGAGGGTTTCTCAAGGTTTTCCTCGTCACTGTTGTTGCCGAAGTCTCTCTAAAATGGCACCTTTCCTCTAACGGGAAAATAATTGAGGCTTTTAATAGTTAGTGCTGTCACCCTACGTGATCCTGATCGTCCATTTAGTATGCGCCGCATAAGATAGATTGGTGGAATATCTGAATAGTCGGGATGAATGGAGAAGATCAGGAGGGAAGGATCATGTGATCATGGCCCACCATCCAAATAGTATGTTAATTGCTAGATGGAAGTTGGGTTCAGCTATGTTTATTCTTGCGGATTTTGGTCGATATTCAGATCAGATTGCAAATGTTGATAAAGATGTGATTGCTCCTTATAAAACACGTAGTTAGAAGTATTGATCCTAAATTCACCCCCTTTTGAAAAACGGCCCACGTTGGTGTATTTCCAAGGAGCAATTTATCGAAAATATGTGAGTTATATTATCCCATCATTCACATTTTTTTTTGTAGATTTTATATGAACAGGGTGTCTGGCATTGTGTTTTGAAAGCATTTATCTGATTATTTGTGTTTTAAAGTTGCATATAACCAGATTTTAGTGTATGTGTATTCTGAAACTGGTTCTGATTGTCTGGTTATTTTGGCTTCAGATAATCTGTTCAGGAGTAGTTACAACAAAAGCAATTCAAATTATTTATTATTTGTAGGCCATTTTAGAGGGTGTTTGTATTGCTAAGTCAACTGTTTATTTGCATATTTACTTACTTTTTAAGCAGATAAGCAGTGTTAAGTGCCTGGATACTACTTCATTGCTTATATCACTCTGGAATAAGCATTAAAATTAAACAATTTGGTACTTGCTTATTCATGGGTAGATAAGCATTCCAAAATAAACAATCCCAAACACCCCTTACATGTAAATCCCTGAGTAATCCGGATTTGCCAGTGATAATAGTGACTTCAAATAGCATAAGCACAATCAAATACCATCTCTTATTCTCTCTTAATATCTAATTATCTATTATATTTTTCTTAAAAAATATTTATTTATGTGCACTTGTGAGCAGGGTGGAGTGATTCGTCAAGAGTTATACTACTTGATTCTAAGCATCGGAAATATGCGACCTTCTAGGCTTCTAATGTTGCAAGCATCGGAAATATGCGCCCTTACAACCTATTAAACCCATTCAACTAACCTGAGCAGCCATTCCCTTCTTGGTTATTTTTTTGATCTCACCCGTTTGAGATAAAAAAGCAAACCTAATCGAACCATTCATCTAAAAAGGTTACAATTGCAACCTCTAAATTATACATCGGAAGAGGGAAAGTGTACATGTATGTCAAAACATTAAATCCACAAATCCACAGTGGCAGTCTTGAATTATCCGAAACTTGGGGATTAGATAGATGATTGTTACCCAGAAAGAACAAATTGTTGGCCATCTATATTTACGTGTTATAGCTTACCATGACTCACGATGAGAAGAAACTCCTATTTAGCTTCTAGAGAGTACAATTGCAGCTGTGGAAAAAGGTGGAATTGGATGTAGCATTTACCTGAATGTTTATAAGCCACGGGGAAGGTGCACCCTCTGACATGCCTAGAGCTTCTTTCAGTTCATGGACACGATTCCTCGTTTCATCTCTATAAGCTTTGCCTGTAAATAAAGCAGATCGACATGTGAAGTGCCAAAAAAATTAAATAAATAAATAATAAAAAATCCATAGAATTCCAGATGGATCGTTGCATACTAAAAATCTGAGCTAAATAAAATTTTTGATATCCTACTTCCCAAACTTAATTAACTTCAGAGGTCTAACTTAGTACTGCTATGTGAGTGAGTTAGTACTGCTGTTGATAACTTAGCACTGTTGATAACTTATTTGCATATTTACTTACTTTTTAAAAATAAACTTAATCAAAATAGTTTTGAATATCAGAATACTAACAGATTCATAAATAGAATGAAAACTTTCACCCAAGTGATACTACAATTAATGGTACTGAGTAAACACTATACAGTGGATGAGAATAAGCTTTATGAGCCATTAATCCTATTAAGCCCAAGGTACATACCTGTAGTGGTTTTATTCTCGCCCTCCTCTTCCACCTTTTGACATGTGATTTTATCTAACATTAATTCAAAAGCCGATCATCCATCGACCAAGACTCGCCTGAAAGAGATACGGCAAAGATATTACAATGATTCAATTAGGGTTTGTATGATTTTTTTTTTCATGTATGCATCGTTTTCTTTCTTTTGGATCGTATATGTGGTTTAATTTAGTCAGATGTGAAGAATGTGATGTTATTATTTTGGTTGTGAATTGTTTATAACAACTTCTGCCTTGCTCCATTGGATTAAGATATTACATTTTGACTTTGAATTGTATATCACAACTTCTGGCTTGTTCCATTGGTTGAAGCGTTTGTTTGTGAACCACGACCTCTCATTGATTTTGCTAAAGGAGCAATGTTCATAATAGCTTTAAGAAGCTGTGACTTGGCAACTAAAGGATCCCCAATTATCATCATGTTAACATCACTGCAGTTAGCTTAAACTTTATTAATTTTATCCTATTATGTTTAATACAGACAAAAAAAATATTTGCATAGCTTATCAGCTATGTAAATGCTGATAATGTACCTTGAATACGGTTATCAGAAGTCTCGGTAGTTTCCATATCAACAGTCTTATTATTATCTAAATCAACAGTCTTGTTGGTATCTAGATCAATAGTCTCGTCGATATCAGTATCAACAGTTTCATTGGTATCTAAATCGGCAATCTTGTCGGTACCTGAATCAGTAACTTTAAGGGTGCCATTCAAATCAGATCTGCCAGGTTGAGGCTCAAACTTTCAGTTTGACTTTATGTATATTTTTAAGAAACTAATGTATTTGACATGATTTAGGATATTGCAATTATTCAAATACACTCTAGGAGACAATTGACATCTTTAATCCATCGTCATGTAAAATAAATTTGAGATGAGTAACTAACAATGATACTGACATACTGTCCTGATTAAGTAACACATGAAGCATATTAATTTACCTTTTCAAAGTAGTTCATTGAACACATACCCGATGATCCGGGACCACAGGTGCATCACTTGCAAGTTGCTAACAGTCCTACATCAAAATACATGCGAATGAATCAGTCACAACAAATATTAAACAATAATGTTATCATCAGTCTTAAGCTGCTTATCACGAAAAAGAAACAAAGAGTAACAAACTAAATCTATGTGATATGGAGTGAAACCAAATGATAGAGGCACCCTAGGATCTTGGGTACCTTTGTAGAGCCAGTAGGTGCTCTCTAACAGTTCCTGGTGTAGTGGGCGCAGTGGAATGAAACCTTGCTGCCCGGATGCATAAAGATTTTTATTTTATTACTTTAAAAAACTTGACGCCAGAAAGGTTTTATCTTTAAAATTTGATTTAAGCCTTTAAAATATTTAAGCCGCCCCTGACTCTTGGTAGTTCCTAGCAAGATCAAATGGTTACAATGAAGTTTGGCCGACTTGCCTCCACGTGATCATTTTAGGCTGTTATAAAACCTCTCCTTTGTGCCTCATCTAGCCACTCTTTGTAGTTGATCAAACTCGATAAAACTGTGTCACCATTGGCTCTTCACATCGAGTCGTTTGACCTACAACATATAATAGTCCAGCCTTGATCATCGCTATCATAAGCGAGCATCACACCGATCTCTCTCAATATCGGGTTTTCATCAAAAGACTTCCCATATTGAAACTTGGAGTGTAACATGCTCATATTGACTTAGGTCCCTGGTAAGAACAAAATAGAAAGTAGTGGGGGAAAACTCTCTAGTCGAGTAAGAGAACTGAAAGTTTCAGTTGAATATTAAACTCCTATCAAAACTTATCCAGACCACAAGCATTACAGAAAAGAAATTACATTTAGGTACGTATGACTGGTGAAGGAGGTAATAGATCATGTTTGGTCCTAATATAATAGAATCCAAGTTATAGAAAGCATACAAACACTATCTTCTTAAGATATTATACAGTACTAACTTTAGTAGTGAAAGAATCACGAGCCTCTCAGTAAAATATCATGAAGCATACCTCAACATCAAGCATCTGATCATAGTTTTGGAAGCAAAAACATACAAAAAATTAAATGAAATTACACATATAAAACATTTTTGAGATATAGTTATAAACTATCAGCAGTCACTACAAAAAGTCTATAAGCTAATAGTTACCCAAATGGTTTTTAGTATGACTAAGATTCAGGAGCCTCCCCCAAGCCTATCTTTGCGAATTGTACGGATAAAAACGTACGTGACCCATTTGGACATGTACTTAAATTATCAACCTAAATTTACCGCTATGAAAACTCTAATTATCAACAATTTGGACCGAGTTGGTTGAACTCAGCTGATTAAATATATAAAAAATTCATTTTACCAACAGTAAAAATAATGTTTGACAGCAGGCCTTACCAAGAGAGGATGTTTGGAACAACGTACTTGTCAAGTTCCATATGGACCTTTTCCAGCTTGCTCATTTACGGCTGTTAAAGACATCCAAGATTGATAACATTCATCAATCTTGCACTGACATTGAGTAACAGCTCTTGTATCCTCTTTTCTTACTTTTATACCGATTGCTTTCGCTTTAGTTTCTTCTGCAATATCAAATTTTAGTTTGCGTCATTCATTAGCAATATAGCATTAATGTACTAATAAGGATAGATTTAGCATACAGTCCCATGCTGGAAAGTATTCTGAACTTTATCGCTAACAGAATCCCGATGTTCTTGTATCTGACATGGAATGCTCAAAACCAATATATGTTAATTAGATTTTTAGCTTAACATGCTTGACCCATTAGATTTAAATGGATGAGAATATTACCTGCAATTAATATGGTAGCACCCTTTAGCAAGTTCAAACATCTTCCTGCACTTAATAAACTGACACCAACGAATTCACGTGGCCTGGTTTCAATAATGTCTCGTTTAAACGGTCCTTATGATTCGCTGTGAACACTACTATTCGCTCATCCCGCAGCTTGACCACAACCCGTCAATAAAGTTGAGTAGTCCTGATAAAGTTATCTAATCCAAAATAAATAAAATTTAATCAATGTTACTGCTATCAGTTGAGATTCAGCTATCCACGTAGTATAATATAAACTTTACTTAAGCATGAATCAATCCGGGTAAAGTGTTACCTTAACACAAAATGGGTTTGGTCCTGTTTCAACACAGGATGTACTATAAACAAAAAAAAAAAAACATAGCATACAATACACTACAATGACGTTTACAATGATTTCGTAAACTCACTAATAAGAAAATTTTACCGGTGGCGTGTGGGTTACAGCTTCATAACAACGAAATTAACCGAAAATAACTACTAATAATGGCAACGGTAACTTATTAAAGTAGCTCTTGTCGTAACCCAGATCCACCCATACATACATAAATGGATCAAAATTAGCACCTCTATAATACCAAAAAAAGTAAATACCTTTTTAATCAAAGCAAACAGCTTTCTTGAAGAAGTTGTTGAATACGCTGTCATAGGTTAAGGCAATACCCTGCACCTCGTCACAACCACCCTGAACCTCATCACAACCACCCTGTCATCCCTCTCAAACCCCCTGCAAATTGAATTAAGACACACGGATTATTTTCCTTATACACGTAACATAAAATTAAACTCTAAATTTATATTTATAAAGGAAACACCATTTATAGCTCTAATTCTATTACACCTTATGATTCAATCACATATATTCTTTATGATAAAGAGTGTGGTGGCATTTAAGCATGATCGTGTAGTATGAGAATATATTAATGAAACTGCTAATTAATTTGAGCTTACCCCATTGGAGATCAAGGTCTTGTTTATCATTATTTAGAAAGAATAGCTTGAAGCACAATATAAAGATCCTGAAAGCAAAGCCTTTTGTGGTGATCAAGATGCCCCTAAATCACAGAGGAAACAGAAAAGTTAACAACCAATTATGCCAATACTTAAGATGATAATACACGTATGTGAGATATTTATTTTACACGATCAAACAAATCACTAAGAAACTAACCTGATATTTTGATTAATCCCTACATAAATAGAAGATTGAACAAAAAAAAACAACAATTATGAACATAATATGCTTTAAAGAAGTAAAATAAAAATTGTCGATCATTAGGAAGATTCTCTTCCCACGTCTAAAACAACACGATATATAAGTTATTGCACTTACAAAGAACATAAAAAACTTCAGCTGTATTAAAAAGTCACCTACCTGTTTCTGAAACTGCTGTTGCTTCGCCTTCTTCTCCTGAATACTCTACTGTCGCTCCTCATAAAACTCGAAATCATCTAATATGCATTGCTTGCTAGAATGATCTTTAAATATTTTGATCACTTGCAAGCACCCCTCAAATCAGGAAACGTAAACCTCAATTGCCACAATGACTAATACGACATTAGGTTCACTTTTTACCATTCAAGTAACTGCATGTTCAAAAGAATACCACTACCTAAACGGAACAAATTACCAAAACGAACTATGTTTAATTATCAACCACGTCATTGATATAATTCGCTTCTGCATGAGGAAGCATTGAGCATCGCGGGTAGGAAAGAACATAAACACAAAGCTAGCATATGATAAAGATTCCCCATGTTGCATAGATTGCCTACTTGTGCAGATATTTTACCAACCTCCATCAAACGTCATACATAAACCAATGGAAGTTTAGCATAAAGAGATGTTAATCAATACCTCATGATGATGGCGGCTTACTTTTATTGAATGATTAAAACTCGAAATCATCTAATATGCATTGCTTGCTAGAATGATCTTTAAATATTTTGATCACTTGCAAGCACCCCTCAAATCAGGAAACGTAAACCTCAATTGCCACAATGACTAATACGACATTAGGTTCACTTTTTACCATTCAAGTAACTGCATGTTCAAAAGAATACCACTACCTAAACGGAACAAATTACCAAAACGAACTGTTTAATTATCAACCACGTCATTGATATAATTCGCTTCTGCATGAGGAAGCATCGAGCATCGCGGGTAGGAAAGAACATAAACACAAAGCTAGCATATGATAAAGATTCCCCATGTTGCATAGATTGCCTACTTGTGCAGATATTTTACCAACCTCCATCAAACGTCATACATAAACCAATGGAAGTTTAGCATAAAGAGATGTTAATCAGTACCTCATGATGATGGCGGCTTACTTTTATTGAATGATTTTGGGTATCGGTTTTTTAATAACGTAGTAATATGTTCGTATATAAAAACCCTAATACATTTAATATTTGACTACCTTGACAACTTTATTATTCTTGCAATATCAATTATGACTTACAGATTTTATCACAACCACTGGAATGCTCCAATGGTTGAGGTGTTGTTTGTTTGTGCCTTCCATCCCAAGTTCGAATCATGGCAACTCCTTTTTTAGATTTATTAATCCGAATTTAAGCTCACATGAAAAATCAGCCGAATTTAATTAAAAAATTGCTTAGATTTCGGAAATTAATTATGAAAATACAAAATAATCCAAAATTTATAAATAATAAAAGATTGCTTAAGTGGACATAATGTGATGACATGGCTTTAAATCACAATTACATGGCATTGAGGTGGCATTTAAATGATTATGTGGCATTGAGGTGGCATTAATGACGTCATACGCCTCCTGTTATATATAATGTATAGATATATATATATATATATATATATATATATATATATATATATATATATATATATATATATATATATATATACATATATATATATCTATACTCCCTTATAAAGATTATGCCCCTTGTTGAAAAGTTAGAAATTTTAAGACATGCGAAATACCCATTTTTGCCCTTCTAAACTTGACTCAGGCATATTTAAACCCAAAAAAACACACACACACAACACAAATACACACTCTACACAACCTCTTCTTTCTCTCCGCCCCCACATCTCTTTTCACATACCATTCTAGATCAAGGTAGCGGATCAAATACTAAGTGAGAAAAAAATAAAAAGTCTAAAAAGTGATGTGGTGGTGACACGTGTCCCCCACCTTTTTTTACCCCAAGGACAGAAATGTAATTTCACCTGTATACCTGCTGCTTGCTAATTCCCCTCTTTCCTCTTTCCAACTTTCTCTCTTTCTCATACGCTAATTCCCCTCTTTCCTCTTTCCAACTTTCGCTAATTCCGTTCAATAACCGTTTTTTCGTCCATATATAAACAAAATTTACACAATGATCTCCATTCAATTCATTCATTCATTCAATTTCACATTTTTTTTCATTCTTTCATTTGTTCATATTTTGCAAAATTAGGGTTTTTTTGCTCTCAATTCATATTCTTCTATTTGAATCGGTAATTGCTCTTCATTCAATCGTACGATTGGTTAATCGGAAAAAATTTAGGGTTTTTAACCGTACGATCGGTTAATCGGAAAAAAATTAGGGTTTTTGATCGTTGAGGAAGAGAATTAGGGTTTATAATCATTCAATTTGTCAATTGGAAGATAATTAGGGGTTCTAAGCATTCAATCGGTGAATTGGAAGAAAATTAGGGTTTGAACTGTTCAATTGGTGAATTGGAAGAAATTTTGGGGATTTTCTAATGGCTGAAACTGATACTCATGTTTTTAATCAAGGTAATTTCATTTTTTGTTATTCATTCATCAGTCAGTTAGTGCTTATCTTATGTTCATCAATTTATGCTTATTTTTATCTGTTGTGCTTATCTTAGCTGTTTTTGTTTTATGTTTTTTGGTTCATCAGTAATTGAGCTGTGTTATGTGTTTGTTTTATGTTTTTGGTGTTATGTGTTTTGGTTCATCAATTGTTTTTGTCCTGTGTTATGAATTTTAGGTTCATCAATTATTTGTGCCGGTGTTATGAGTTTTAGGTTCATCAATAAATTTAATGCTACTATATTAGTGCTGCAAGCATTTGGTTCATCAATTATTTGTCATCTGTTATGTGTTTTTAGGTTCATCAATTTTTTTCATGTGTGGTATGTGTTTTTTGTTCATCAGTCATTTGTGTAGTGTTATGTGTTTTCGGTTCATCAGTTTATTGATGAACATAAAACACATACCACACATGAAAAAAAATGATGAACCAAAAAACACATAACACATGGCAAATAATTGATGAACCAAATGCTTTCACCACTAATATAGTAGCATTAAATTTATCAGTTCATCAGTCATTGTGTTGTGTTATGTGTTTTTGGTTCATCAGTTTATTTTTGCTGTGGTATGTGTTTTTTGGTTGACGAATTTATTGTCCTGGTGTTATGTGTTTGGTTCATCAATTGTTTTCGTCCTGTGTTATGTGTATTAAGTTCATCAATTATTTGTGCTGGTCTTATGTGTTTTTGGTTCATCAGTTTATTGTTTCTTCGGTTTATTTTGTTGTGGTATGTGTTGTGTTTTTTGGTTCATCAATTAGCTGTTTTTATCTGTTGGTTCATCAGTCATTGAGCTGTGTTTTGGTTCATCAGTTTTATTTTGTTGTGTTATGTGTTTTGGTTCATCAATTTGTTTTTGTCCTGTGTTATGTGTATTAAGTTCATCAATTATTTGTGCTGGTCTTATGTGTTTTTGTTTCATCAGTTTATTGTTTCATCGGTTTATTTTGTTGTGGTATGTTTTGTGTTTTTTGGTTCATCAATTAGCTGTTTTTATCTGTTGGTTCATCAGTCATTGAGCTGTGTTTTGGTTCATCAGTTTTATTTTGCTGTGTTATGTGTTTGGTTCATCAGTTTAGTGCTGCAAGCATTTGGTTCATCAATTATTTTCATGTTTTAGTAGTGTAAGTTTCAACTGCTAGTTGTGTTTTGGTTCATCAATTATTGTTCATCAATAAATTAAATGATTATGTATATATATTTTTTTTACAGACAATGATTATGAAGCTGTTCCATATTCTGTTGGTATTGTTTCTGAGGAGACGGGTGAGAAGTTGTGGATTCCTGATATTCCTGCTGGTGAGAAGCCGTGTATTGGTATGATGTATCATTCTCTGGAGCAGGCATATGAGTATTACAAAGCCTATGCAAAAAAAGCAGGTTTTGAGGTTCGTTTAGGTCAACAGTATGTTTCTAAGAAGAATAAGGACAAAAATCTGGATTTGAAGTATTTTGTTTGTAGTAAAGAAGGTACAAATGCTCCCCCAAAAGTTGGAGCAAAGTCTAATAATAGGAAACGTCCGTCTAAGCGTACTGATTGTAAGGCTGTTTTGCGCGTGAAGTATATTGAAGGAAAAGGATATTGGTGTTACGAATTTGTTGAGGCTCATAATCATAGCCTAGTTAGTGAGGAAGATAGTGTTTTTCTGGTTTCTTCTCGTGATGTTTCTTATACTCAGCAAGTTTTCCTATATCAAGCATCGCAAGTTAATCTTGGTCCAGTGAAGGGTTTCAATTTACTTAGGCAGATTTATGGGGACTATGATTTTATTGGGGCAAGTTCGGTTGATTGTAAAAATTATAGGAGAGATGTGCTTGATTTCATTGGTAAGAATGATGCTCAGATGTTAGTTGAGATGTTGATGAACAAGAAGGATTATCTTCCTAATTTTTCATTTGAGTATGAAACTGGTGAGAATAACGCATTGACGAACCTTTTTTGGGCTGATGAATATGCGAAGAGAAACTATTATGCGTTTGGCGATGTTATGTCATTTGATGCGACGTTCAGAACGAATAAGTAAGTTCATTTTTTATTAGTTCATCAGTAATAAGTTAATTTAAAGGGTTCATCAGTTGATATAAATTAAATGGTTCATCAGTTAATTTAAATGGTTCATCAGTTAATATAAATTAAATGGTTCATCAGTTAATTTAAGTGGTTCATCAGTTAATTTAAATGGTTCATCAGCTGTATGTGAGTGACAGGTCAGGTTACTGTATGTGACTGTGACTAGTCACTGTATCTTATCTCTTTATCTTATCTGAAAATCCACCTTTTTATCTCTACACCAGGACAAATAATTCATGAACCACCTATCTTAACCTATCTTATCTTTTTCCTCTACCCCACCTATCTTATCTCTTTATCTCTTTTCTTATCTTTAAATACTGATGAAATGAATGTAAATAGGTCATGTTTCTAGCTTGAATTGTTTCCCCGGAGTGGTCGTTGGGTGACTGTGAGTAGCTTTTGAAACTCATTGATCAGCTCAGACACATAAACTTCGCCGCAACAAGATGATGTTCATCGGTATAAAAGTTAATTCACGTTGTCCATCATCTTGTTCTGGCAGTTTGTGTGTTTGAGCTGGTCAATGAGAATCAAAACCTACGCAAACAGTCACCATCGACCATTTCCGGGGAAACATTTGAAGCTAGGAACATTTAAACATTTGATGCGACATTCCGAACGAATAAGTAAGTTCATTTTTTATAAGTTCATCAGTAATAAGTTTATTTTTTATAAGTTCATCAGTAATTTAAATGGTTCATCAGTTAATTTAAATGGTTCATCAGTTAATATAAATGGTTCATCAGTTAATTTATATGGTTCATCAGTTAATTTAAATGGTTCATCAGTTAATTTAAATGGTTCATCAGGTTATATAATAATGTAAATGATTCATCAGTTATATTATAATGGTTCATCGGTTATATAATAATGTTTATCATTTATTTTTGATAGGTACAAAATGGTTTTTGTACCATTCACTGGGATTGACAATCATAATCATTGTGTTACATTTGGAGCTGCCTTGCTGTCATCAGAAACGAAAGAATCTTACATTTGGTTGCTTCAATGTTTTCAAAGAGCGTTTGTTCGAGCACCAAAGGTTATTGTGACTGATCAAGACGGATCAATGAAAGTTGCAATAGAGACAGTTTTCCCGTTATCTCGTCACAGATTATGCATGTGGCATATCATGCAGAAGTTGACTTCAAAGGTATGTTCCTCAATTTGTTTTTGTTTTTTTTTTTTTTTTTTTTTTTTTTTTTTTTTTTTATTATTATTTTTGTTTATTAGTTACTTATGTTCATCAGTTAGCTTTTACCCATCAACTTTTTTGTTTTATCAGTTAGTTTTATAGAATAATGTTCATCAGTGAGTTCTGTCCATCATTTAAATTTGATCTTGAATTTGTAGGTTGGTCCCGAGTTAGCTAAAGATGAAACTTTTAAAAGAAGAATATCAGATATTGTTTGGACTGATAGAATAGAGCCGGAAGAGTTTGAGGATTTGTGGGAGCGTTTGTTAGTTGATTTCGATTTGAAGAGTCACAAATGGCTTTCAGATATGTATAATTTGAGGCATAAATGGATTCCAGCCTATTATAGGGATGAGTTGATGTCGGGTTTAATGCGTACTTCTTCTAGGTCTGAGAGTGAAAACAATGCCTACGGTCGCTTGACAAGTATTAATTTGACTTTATGGGAGTTCTATAATCATTTTGATAGTGTGGTGGGTTGTCAAGGATTTGCTCAACGTAAAAATGATCATGACAGTCGGTATACTATTCCAGATATGCACACCGAACTTCAGATAGAAAAGGAGGCCTCAGAATTATACACTCGGTCCATTTTCTTTGATGTTCAAGCTGAGATTTATGCTTCTGTGATTTCATGTATGTCGGTTAGTGTTTCGGATGTTGATTCTGGCAAAAAATATGTTATACAAGATAATGGTGAAGATGAGCAGATTTCTAGGCGACATCGTATAGTGAAAGGGAAAGCTCTGCATGACGTACTTTATGAGGTAACATCTTTTTATAGTGACAGTTTTGTTTCATCAATTTTTTCAGGTTCTTTTCAAAGTTCTTTTAGGTTCATCAATTTTTTCAGGTTCATCAAATTGATCAAAGTTCTTTTCAGGTTCATCAAATTTTACTTATAAAATATCTTTTTTTTAAGAGATGTTCATCAAATTTTTTCAGGTTCATCAAATTTTACTTATAAAAGTTCCTTTTTTTTTTGATAATGATCAAAGTAACTTTTTCAGGTTCATCAAATTGATCAAAGTTCTTTTCACATTTTCCAGTTTTGTTTCATCAGTTTTTTTCATTAGTTTTTGTTCATCAGTTTTTGTACTCAGCCACTGTATGTACTACTTCCTTTTTTTTCAGGTCTTGTGTAAACCAGCTGAAGATTTTTACCAGTGTTCGTGCAAACGTTTTGAGTCATATGGACTTTTATGTCGTCATATCTTTTATGTTATTCGGTTGTCAAAGGTTAAAAACTTTCCAAAGAAATATGTGCTTAGGCGTTGGTCAAAAGATTCATTACCACCTGCATCAGTCATTCAAGCCACCGGTGACAGTCCTGATATGATCTTGCGTGAGATATTCAGATCAGTTGAGTATTGTGTGAATCGTTATGCAAATGATCCTGAGCTGCTGCAAAAGTTTAGAGATCATCAGGTTCAATTAATGGCGAAGGCAGATGCTGATGTTCCTATGCCTAAAAAGACTAATAAACGAGATAGGATTGCTTCTATTCTTGGTGTGTCGCAACCGGAAGAGACCATTGTAAATGTTCCAAAGCAGGTTAGTACTGATTTTTATCCGATTTTATTCAATTTATGCACTTTAGTTAGGTTCATCAGTTAGTTTATTTGTGTTAGCATTGGTTATGTTATCACAGGTTGGGAGTTATCATAGGTTCATCAATTATAGTCATGTGTTATCTTTAGGCTCATCAATTATAGTCATGAGTTATCATAGGTTCATCAGTTATGATAGGTTCATCAGTTGTTGTTCAACATATTTTTCATCATCCAATTGTTATTGTCTTGTTTTTTGGTCCAAAACAGGTTAGTACTAAAGGTTCGCGAAAAAGGATTAAGAGCAGTGTTGAGCGTTCTCTTAATCCAAGTGGGAAGCGTAGGAAGAACTGTAGATTCTGCAAATCTAGCATGAACGATCATAATCAGGCGAAGTGCAATGCCATTAGAGCTCAAATTGCTGCTAAGAAGGCTAGTGATAAGGCTGCTGTGAAGGAGATGAAGCAGAAGGCGAGATTGGCTGCTAAGAAGGCGAGATTGACTGAGAAGAATGCTTGTGTAGTTACTTAGTTGTCTGTTAGATAAATAAATGTGAAGTTTGGTTGATACAAATGGTTTTTTTTTTTTTTTTTTTTTTTTTTTTTTTTTTTTTTTTTTTTGATAATCATCAAAGTAACTTTGATTTTTCTGTTAATCAATGTGAAGTTTGTTTGATAAGAATGCTTTTTTTTTTGATGTTCATCAGTTTATTTCTTAATTAGTTTATTGATGAACCAAAAACACAACACATACCACAACAAAAACTGATGAACCAAAATAGTTTATTGGTTCATCAGTTTATTGATGAACCAAAAAACACAACACATACCACAACAAAAACTGATGAACCAAACTAGTTTATTGGTTCATCAGTTTATTGGTTATCAGTTTATTGATGAACCAAATACAACACATACCAAAACAAAAACTGATGAACCAAACTAGTTATTGGTTCATCAGTTTAATGATTCATCAGTTTATTGATGAACCAAAAACACAACACATACCACAACAAAAACTGATGAACCACTAAACTAGTTTGGTTCATCAGTTTATTGATGAACCAAAAATACAACACATACCACAACAAAAACTGATGAACCAAAATAGTTTATTGGTTCATCAGTTTATTGATGAACCAAAAACACAACACATACCACAACAAAAACTGATGAACCAAATAGTTTATTGGTTCATCAGTTTATTGATGACCCAAAACACAACACATACCACAACAAAAACTGATGAACCAAAATAGTTACAGGTTCATCAGTTTATTGGTTATCAGTTTATTGATGAACCAAATACAACACATACCAAAACAAAAACTGATGAACCAAAACTAGTTATAGGTTCATCAGTTTATTGATGAACCAAACACAACACATACCACAACAAAAACTGATGAATCAAAACTAGTTATAGGTTCATCAGTTTATTGATGAACCAAACACAACACATACCACAACAAAAACTGATGAACCTCAATAGTTATTGGTTCATCAGTTTATTGATGAACCAAAAAACACAACACATACCACAACAAAAACTGATGAACCAAAAATAGTTTATTGGTTCATCAGTTTATTGATGAACCAAAAACACAACACATACCACAACAAAAACTGATGAACCTAAAATATTTTATTGGTTCTCAGTTTATTGATGAACCAAAAACACAACACATACCAAAACAAAAACTGATGAACCAAACTAGTTATTGGTTCATCAGTTTAATGATTCATCAGTTTATTGATGAACCAAAAAATACAACACATACCACAACAAAAACTGATGAACCAAAAATATTTTATTGGTTCTCAGTTTATTGATGAACCAAAAAACACAACACATACCAAAACAAAAACTGATGAACCAAACTAGTTTATTGGTTCATCAGTTTAATGATTCATCAGTTTATTGATGAACCAAAAAATACAACACATACCACAACAAAAACTGATGAACCAAAAATATTTTATTGGTTCTCAGTTTATTGATGAACCAAAAAATACAACACATACCACAACAAAAACTGATGAACCAAAAACTAGTTTATTGGTTCATCAGTTTATTGATGAACCAAAAAACACAACACATACCACAACAAAAACTGATGAACCAAATAGTTATTGGTTCATCAGTTTATTGATGAACCATAAAACACAACACATACCATAACAAAAACTGATGAACCATAAATAGTTTATTAACACAACACATACCAACAAAAAAAAACTGATGAACCAAAAAACTGATGAACCACAAACACATAACACAGTTCAATAATTGATGAACCAAAAAGATAACACAGCACAATAACTGATGAACCAAAACACATAACACAGCACAATAACTGATGAACATAGAAACATGACAGATAGTTAATATATTCATCAATTGATGAACAAAGAAAACTAAAATTCATACAAAATAAATCATATTTATCAATTAGATCAGATTACTACTCCTAACTATTTAACTGTAAATTACATCAGATTGTTCTTGAAATAAAAAATGCTTGCCTTTTCTAAGCAACAAAAACCGTTAGTGTTGCAAACTATTTAACCATACCAAAAATCACTTGCCCGTTTTCACTCACCTCTTTTCACTTCTTTTGTTCTTGAAGAGCATTAGCTTCCTTCTCAAAATAGTCGGCGGCACGTTCTACAATACTCTTTGCCGACAATTTTTGGAGGATTCTCTTATCCTTCAGACTTAAATTTTGATAATCTTCAACCTCCTCCTCTACCACTTTCCTGTTCTGGTTGCAGTCGGACAACAAAATCTTTGTAAGGTACTTCTTTCTCAAGTCTTCGATCTGTTTGTTTTGTTCTTTTCCTTCTTTTGCAAACCCAGCATCAAAGAACTTGTTACCCAAATATGTTTCCATATGCCTCATAGCGAAAATACCACAATCAATGTAATTGTTTTTGGTTTGCCATGGCATTTTCACATAACACACTGGGTATTTGTTTAGTTGTTCAATATGCGCATAGTCATTATTTTTCAAGAACCTCAAAAAGAGATATCTCTGTAACAACAAATAAATAAACAATGAGCTTCAATTTAACTGATAGCTTCAATTTAACTGATAACTGATGAACCTATAATAATTGATGAACATATAATTGATGAACCAAAACACACGACACAGGACATACAAGTAGCAGTTGAAACTTATACTACCAAAACATGATACAGGACATTAAATTTATTGATGAATGTAAAACACAACACAGGACAAAAATTGATGAACCAAAACACATAACACCAGGACAAATAATTGATGAACCTAAAACACATAACACAGGACAAATAATTTATAGCGATCTAAATAATTGATGAACCAAAAACAATGTTGATGAACATAAATATAATATACATAAAATTGATGAATCAAAAACATATAACACATAACAATAATTTATTGATGAACCAAAAAACACATAACACATACCATAACACATGACACATACCACAACAAAATAAACTGATGAACCAAAAACTACTTTATTGGTTCATCAGTTTATTGATGAACCAAAAAACACAACACATACAACAACAAAATAAACTGATGAACCAAAAACACATAACACAGGATAAATAATTGATGAACCTTAGATTGCTAACAATATTGATGAACATAAATTTAATATACATAAAATTCTTACCAAATATTTGAATTTCTTCTGATATCTATCTGTGATTGTATCATTGTGATCCATGTTGTCAAGAATATGTACTTGAGGTTCTTTTAAGTTGAAACAGACAACATAGTAGTGTTCTTCAGCAAGCATCATTGGAAAAAACATCTGTAAAACATAAAGTGTTAAAATTTACAATTATATATTTGTTCATCAGTTTTTTATCTCCTACAAACTAGTAAAATAGAAATGCTTACTAGGTCGATATCTTTGATAGATTTATAAGCAGTGGACAAAAACAAAATAGAGTTCATGTTCTCCTCAAACTTTGAATGGAGAGCCTTCGAGGTTATACCCATTTTCTCCATTTCTGGTGTCTGTGGTTCATCAATATTAGTCAAAGCATATGTAAACTGATTTCAACTATTGAATCATAATTGATAAAGTTTTTGTAACTTACAATAATTGATGTATGGCTATATAGCTTCCTCAATGATCCAGGACTCCTTTTATTTTCTGCTACGTTAAGTAGATGCGCCCACATATCAATCGTTCCTGAAGTGATTTCATTTCCTTCTTTGAAGCTCTCAAAGTGGACTCTTTGACCGTCAATAAAGAAGGTATGAAATAACACATCACTGCAATTTCATTTTAAGATAATATTTTAGAATGAAAAAAAAAAAAAAAAAAAAAAAAACTACTTATAAGAAATATGATTTTTAAATCGATGAACCTAATTCATATTACTTACTCGAGACCTCCTCTAGCAGCGAAAATTGTATCAGCTACCTTTTTTTCCATCTCGTGCACTTTGTTCTTCATCACAACTACTCTTTGTAAATACGGAGATTTAAGAGATTCAGTAGGCTTGACTTTTCTATTTTCTTTTATATTTTCCAAGCCTTCTTCACCTTGTCTAATTCTCTTCACCGTTTCAGGCACTTTAAGCTTTTGAGCGATTGTGTTGAAAGAATTTAGTGGCGTGGAATATTCTTCATCTTTTGTTTCGCTCATACTTAATTTTTCTTCGGCTGATGGAGGTATCATTGATATGGGGGTTACCATCAGTGGCATATCTTGTGGTGTATCTTGTGCCATATCTTGTGCGGAAGCGTCCAGTTCTATTTTTTTCCAAGCACTGTCATCAATTTCCCCACTCAACAATTCTGACGATGGTTGCAAGAAAGGTGTCTTTTTGATCAACTCATCCAACAACTGGTCGGAGTCATTCTTCTTTTCATACAAAACAATAGCCTGCAATTGCTCCGTGAATATTGGAAATTCTGGCTTTCGAATCTGTTTTCAGTAAAGGGTTCATCAGTTACTTTTTTTGTATCAAGTGTTTTCATAATACAAATAAATTATAAGTTCATCAATTAGGTACAAAATGGTTTTTGATTTTATTACCTGCTTTTGACGTTGAATCCTATCAATTTCTTCAATAATGTTTGGATCCATGTAGATTTGAGTTAACGTTTCATCTTTTTGTTTACTTACTTCCTTAGCCTCAGAGCCATCGTTATCATCACCCATTGTTAGCATCAGCATTGAGCTCTCATCTTCACTCTGGGAGCTCTCAACCGTCGTTCTGTTTACCAACCTGTTCATCCAGTCTCGGACTTCCAACAATGATTCATTTCCGGGGTATTTTTCCAATCCAGCACTTAGCATGTCATCAATATCAATCTTGAGTTCTTGAAATATTGTTAACATGTTCTTCAGTGAATGGCTGAACTCCTGTCAGTTATTTTATAAGGTTCATCAGTTATATTTCAATGGTTCATCAGTTATATCATAATGGTTCATCAGTTTACATATGCTTTGACTAATAAGTTTAAAGATTTTTACCTCCGCTGATTTGAATTGGGAATACACCCCTTGAAATTCTAATATAATTGCTGATAACTGTTGGGTTAGCTTAATACTTGCAGATGATGAGGTGTTCCGTTCATCATTTCCATTTTCAGCCGTTTCATCAGTTCCAGACATTGGAATATCATCATCTGTTAAATTGTTAAATTAAATTTTAAAACATATATAAACGGCGAATTGATGAACCTAATATAATCATAGTTTAATAAATAATAAATTCTTACGCATATCAGCTGTATCGTCTGTTCCGGTCATTGGATGATCCATTTCATTGTTTCCATCATTTGCTTTCATTGGAATAGGATCATCTGTTAAACAATTGATGAACCAAAAAACAATATTGAAGAACATAAATTTAGTATACATAAAATTGATGAACCAAAAACATATAACACATAACAATAATTGATGTCCTGTGTTATGTGTTTTTGGTTCATCAATCTAAACTGATGAACCAAAAATAACACATACCACAACAAAATAAACTGATGAACCAAAAATTAGTTTATTGGTTCATCAGTTTATTGGTTATCAGTTTATTGGTTCATCAGTTTATTGATGAACCAAAAAACACAACACATACCAGAACAAAATAAACTGATGAACCAATAAACTGATGAACCAAAACACAACACAGGACAAATAATTGATAAACCTTAAATCGCTAATATCACAACTAATTGATGAGCATAAGAATTTCAAATATCACAAAAAAGATTATTACCGATCGGCTGTGCATCTACCCATTGATTCTCCTCAATATCATCTATATGGGTATGAGCATAATCAGCTACTTGCTCATGAATCTCATCTTCTTCTACAATTGAAGGCTCTTTCCTCTGAACAGGTTGAATAACATTAGGAGATTTTGATTTTGTTTTTCTTTTGTATGTTATTTGCCTTTTGAACATGTTCATCGAATGCGATTTCTTTGGAGATATTTTGTTTTTGGAGACTCTTTCCTCTGAATTTCTTTTCCTTTTCCTTTTGCTTCCTACATATTTTCCACCTTTTAACAGGTAAGAAGAATGATGACGGTAAGTTCATCGAAAGTTTTTATAAGTATTAACAGGTTCATCAATAAGAATGTTTCAGTATGTACCTTGTTGATCAGTTTTTTGCCCTTCTTCATTGTCCGCTGCTTGTGGCGTCACTTCCATTGTTTTTTGGATTGGTTGCTCAATCGCTAAGTCTAGATACAAGTTTTTTAGGTAAATGATGAACATATGAAAATTATTGATGAACATATAATATAACTGAAGAACATATAATATAACTGAAGAACATATAATATAACTGATGAACATATGAAAATTATATGTTCACTTTACATTAATTAACTAACATAGTTATAATTACGTATAATATAACTGATGAACATATGAAAAAACTGCCCTAAAACTCCATAAAGTTCATCTGATGATCTTAAACATATACACAAAAAACTGCCCTAAAACTCCATTAAGTTCATCTGATGAACTTACCGTCATCATTCTTATTTCCTTTTAAGAAGTTAGAAATATGGCTTCTTGACCATTTCGGTTTGTTTGTGGGTTCTACAACATTTTCTATGTCTTCTTGTTCCTCATCTTCCTCATCAACAGCATCTTTCTCGTTCACATCATCTGTTAAATTGTTAGAATTTAATTTTAAAACATATATTAACGGTTAATTGATGAACCTAATAATCATAGTTTAATAAATATTAAAATTCTTACGCATATGAGATGTTTCATCATAAACATGTTCCTCATTCTCTTCCTCTTCTTCATCATCTTTATCAGTCTCTTCTTCTTTCTCATGATCTTTCTCAGTTTCTTCTTCTTCATCATTTTTTTCATTCTCTATCATTAAGATTTCTGCATCATCATCGTTCTCATTCTCTCCATCATCATCTACTTCTTCATTATCATCATCATCCTTCGTTTCTTCTTCTTCTTTCTCCAACTCTTCCTCTTCCTCCTCTGTCTTAGTTGCTTTAGGAGTCCTTTGTTTTCGACATTTCCCAAACATCATCACCTCCAATTCTTGCAATGTTTCTGTTTTCCAGTACTCAAACGCTGGGTATTCTGGGTTTTGGAGAAGTGAATTGGCGAATATAACCTGCATTTTTAATATAAAGGTAGATTAAAAAAAGATGCTGAAAAACAACTAATGAACTCATGATAACTGATGAACCAATGACAACTGATGAGCCTAACATAACTGATGAACCTAACACAACTGATGAACCTATGACAACTGATGAGCCTAACATAACACAACTGATGAACCTATGACAACTGATGAGCCTAACATAACACAACTGATGAACCAAATTGATAAACACATATAAGCTAATTGATGAACCAAAGGTAACATAACATATAAAAATAAGATTAAAAAAAATTAGTAATTACCTCTAGCACCAAGAGTGGTCCATAGAACGTTTTCCCCGGTTTCCAAGCTAACTTTTCCTTCATGAGATTATCAACCACATATTGGCACCAATCCATTTCTCTTACCTTCTCAAGGTTGGTAAGAGATGGGATAACCCCTAGATTGAGAGTCCCCGTTGTGGTAACATAGGACATAATAGTACAAAAGAGAACTAGGAAGTTTATCTTAAATAGATTCCCACTATCATTTCTCCTAATTTGATTCCTCATTCGTTCCATCAGTTTGTTAACATACAATCTAGAAACTTTCTTGAACTGGTCTTTCCATTCTCTATACGTTACATTTGACCTTTCTTTTAAAATCTCTCGTACATCAACAGCCAATGTGCCCATTGGAAACCCAAATGTTTGGTGAACCAATTCAGGCGTTATTTGTATGTTTTCACCAAAAACTTTTAGAGTTCCCGATAAACCATCAAATTTAGTCAGCAACCAATAACCCAAACGACTTGTTGTTCCATTTACTTGAAACTCCAACAGTGATTCAAAACCCAAACTAGCAATAGCTTCTTTCTGATCCTCAGTAATTGTCTGAATGAGGTCGTATAACGGACCAGGAAAATTTTTTATCTTAACCACTGGAAATTTATTTTGTTTGGAAGTTTGGAGAAGACTTAATTGCGGCTTAAGGTCTTTAGAGAGATTTGTTTTAGAAGGTTTAGAGGTAGAAATGGTAGCAAGTTTTTTAGACACATTAGCTTTCGGACGACCAAATGCATCATCAACAAAGTCATCGTCACTGGGAGAATAAGTGATCAGCAACTTTGCTTTTTTTGCATCATTACCTATACAAAAAAAAAAAAAAAAAAAAAAAAAAAAAAAAAAAAAATCAACTGATGAACATACTTTGAATATGAAATAACTGATGAACCAAAAGAGTATTGATGAACATATACCACAACAAAATAAACTGATGAACCAAAAATTGGTTTATTGGTTCATCAGTTTATTGATGAACCAAAAACACAACACATACAACAACAAAATAAACAGATCGCTAACAATATTGATGAACCAACAACACATAACACATACCACAACAAAATAAACTGATGAACCAAAAATTGGATTATTGGTTATCAGTTTATTGGTTCATCAGTTTATTGATGAACCATGTAATAATTACAATAATTTATGAACCAAAACTGAAACATAACTGAAATCACAGTTTCATACCTTTTAGAGCTGGTCGGTCATTGAATCTTTTGGATCTCTTCTCTTTTTCAATATTGCTTCCAGATTCTAAAAATTTTTATAAAAAAAAAAATCATATAATAAGGACAATAATTGATGAACAAAAAAAAAATCATATATATAGCCAGATAAGCTGAATCAAACACTTAATAACTGATGAACCAACTTAAAATTGATGAACCTCCTTTCAACACAAAATATTATTATCAACTTATTCTAATATAACAAGCAAAATTGATGAACCTAATTTCAATTAATAACTGATGAACCTACTTAAAATTAATAACTGATGAACCTACTTAAAAAAATTATAAAAAAAAAATAAAAAATATATAAAAAAAAATCATAACTGATGAACAAATCGTTTCAGATTCTAAAAAAATTATAAAAAAAAAAAATAAAAAAAAAATTAAAATCATAAATTTATAAAAAAACCCTAATTCTTCAACTACATTCTAAAAAACTCTAATTAATCGATTACATTCTAAAAAACCCTAATTCTTCAACTACATTCTTCGACTTTATTCTAAAACAAAATTAAAACATAATCGGAAATAAACTTACCAAGTTGATTCATCTTCGAGTATTGTGATTCTCACCAAATTTTAATCGGAAATATAATCGACTTAGTGGGAGATGATCGGAAATTAAAACCCTAAAAATTTCCCCAAATTTTGATCGGAAATAGAGAGAGAGTGAGAGTGAAATGAATGTGTGTGAGTGATGGAGGGAAGTGGGTATACGAGGGTTTTTGGTTGTAAAATTACTTATTTATCCTTTTATTAGAATGGAGAGTTAGCAACCGTGGATTATTTTTTGGTCAAAGTTTTGACTGATCTGATGGCTAGAAATACTTTTTACACTTTTTATTTTGATTCCCCTTTGTAGGGGATCGCATCTCTCTAGATCAAATACCATTCTTAATAAAAATTAAATCCACTCCTCTTATCTGATCACATACCATTCTCTCATCTCTCCGCCGCCACTCCTCTTATCTCATCATCATCAAAGAGTGAACACACAACCTTCCGACGGCACCACCACCATCAAAGAGTGAACACTCCTCTTATCTCATCATCATCTATATGTTTTGTTTGTAGATCTATTGTTTCTTTTATAGATCTAACTTTTTTGTATTTTTTGTTAGTGCCTCCTCTCGCCGGAAAATTTTTTGGTCGCCGGAAGAAGTTAACGCCACTGGAAAATATATAAGGTATTTTTCGTTAATATTTTTCGCCGGTAAATTTGTATTAATATTATTTCCTTGATATTTCTTGTTAATTTTTTCGTTAATATTTTTTCCCTTTTTTGTATTTTTTGTTAGTGCCTCCTCTCGCCGGAAAATTTTTTGTCGCCGGAAAAAGTGAACGCCACCGGAAAATATATAAGGTATTTTTCGTATTTGGTATTTTTCCGTTAATATTTTTCGTTAAAATTTGAGGTATTTTTCGTTAATATTTCTAGCCGGAAATTTTGCTTTAATATTTTTTTAAATATTTTTCGTTAATTTGTTTCGTTATTTATAGATCTATTTGCTGTCTCGCCGGAATATTTTTCGTTAATTTGTTTTCGTTAATTTTTTTCGTTAATATTTTTTAAATATATTTCGTTAAATATTTGCTGTCTCGCCGGAATATTTGCTGCCTCGCCGGAATTTGATGCTATCGCCGGAAATTGCATGCTTTATTTTTACAAAAATTGTTGTTAATATTTGATATGTGAATTGTTGTTAAAGTAAATGGTTTAAATTTTATTATAAAGTTTATATTGTAGATTTTGTTATAAGTTTATATTGTAAACATTGTTATGTAGTTTATATCTTAGCTGATAGCCTGAAACTAATGTTCTTCATATTTTTTGTTTCTTGCTTGAACATCAGGTACTGGGAAGACATCATGTGCACGTGTTATAGCCAACAAAAGTGAAGGTTGTTGGGGAAAGTGTTTACACTTGCCAACGAAATTCCCAATGGTGCAATCATATTCCTTGATGAGGTACTGATGTAAACAAATCTCAACTTCTGTGACCATTCATTCTTTTCTCTTGTGAATTTTTGTCTAAGATCTAATATTTTTCTTGGATGACCATTTTTTATAAAAGGTTGATTCCTTCGCTACTTCACGGGATAGTGAAACTCATGAAGCTACTCGTAGAATCTTATCAGTTATATTACGTCAGGTAACATTTATTTCCATATGGGCTGACCTTAAATCTGGTAAGAAAATAAGCCGTGCTGCTGACATTACTGTATATGTTTACTATTCTTTGCAGATTGATGGATTTGAGCAGGACAAAAAAGTAGTGGTGATAGCTGCAACTAATAGGAAACAGGATCTTGATCCTGCTCTATTAAGGTGCATATTTACTTCTTTTCACATAGCTTTTTATATATAAATAAGAAACTTATTTCAGACAATGTTTTTGGAGTTCCTCTAACTTATTCCCAACTCTTTTTCAGTCGGTTTGACTCCATGATTACATTTGGCCTGCCTGATCAGCAAACACGTCAGGAAATAGTAGCTCAATATGCAAAGCATTTAGTGAAGACCGAGTTAGCGGAATTGGCTGTGGCTACCGAAGGGTAAGTCTCTGTTCCTTGTTGCTCAATATATTTTCTGATTTTTGTATGAAAGCTACTCCATTGGCGCCGTACTGAGTTTCTGGATCTGGCTTTTGAGCTAGCAAAATACTTATTAACTTCAAATGTTGTAGTGAAGCACTATTGCTGAAAACCCGTATCATATCATATATGAATCGATTTGCATGCTGGATGCCATTAGTAAGCCTGATTCATAGGCCTTGATAATATTTTAATCCCTGAAGGGATATAAGGTGATATTCGTGTAATGCTTTGTACATGGCAGTAATACATTAAGTACCAATGTGTTAAGAATGGGACACAATGCCCAAGTAATTATTTACTGACAGATGGTGCTGGCTAGATGATAAACTGCATGTTATTTTCTTGTAAGTTATACATTTTGTTCTCAAATTTATTGGTTTTAACTATATTATTTATGATTCAGAATGTCTGGATGTGATATCAGAGATGTGTGTCAACAGGCTGAGAGGCGATGGGCGTCAAAGGTAACCAATGTAGACCTTACACAGATATTTCCTTACATAGATGACTGAACTAGACCTGAGCTAGACCAGTCTCCTTTAGTTTATGATTGAACTTTTTCTTTTTAAACCCAACAGGTACAATACGGTCCTGTTCTTGGTTATATTAAGTAGTGGATTGGATAGGCTGGTGGGATTAACTTAGGTTGAATTAGGAGGGCCAAATGATAGTGAGGTTGCTTCTTCCATAGGTGGTAATTGCCACCTGTTTACTAAAACGGGTTGATTCAGGTTGTGCTATATCTGACGGGTCCATGGGCTAAGCTTCAAGGTTAAACCAATGATCCATAGTAGCGATGAATATTTGATGCTATCGCCGGAATATTTGCTGCCTCACCGGAATTTGACGCTATCGCCGGAAATAGCATGCTTTATTTTTAAAAAAATTGTTGTTAATATTTGATATGTGAATTGTTGTTAAAGTAAATGGTTTAAATTTTATTATAAAGTTTATATTGTAGATTTTGTTATAAGTTTATATTGTAAACATTGTTATGTAGTTTATATCGTAAATTTGTTATTAATTTTATGGTGTAAATCTTGATATATTTTGTTATAAAGTTTATGGCATAATCGCTGAGATCAATAAATTTGCATGTTGAGTTATTTGAGGTTTCTTGTATAATAATGAAGTATAGGTTTGGTATTTGTTTTGTTTTGGCCGAATGGGATAGAGGTCCATGCATGGGTTCTGCATCACCAGCATAGATAGAGATGGTGAGAAGTCATGAAAAAGGATCAACTAGGAAAGGGTGAGTTCTGTCTTGGATGGTTACAAATTTAGAATTACAAGAAAGCATTGGTAACAGTAATTGAGTTAATGAGTTTGTTGCAATGTTTTAAAAACCGGACCGGACCGGCCGGTTCGACCGGCCTCCGGCTGGTCGGCCGGCCTCCGGCTGGTCGGCCGGTTTTTAAATCCCGGTTTTTTATAAGTCCCATTTACTGTAGCGAACCGGCCGGTTTTTCCGGTTCGACCGGTCCGGTTCAACCGGTTTTGATTTTTTTTTTTTTTTTTGTTGGACGGTTCGGCCGGTTCGACCGGTCCGGTTCGACTGGTGACGGAAGCATGGCCGGTTCGACTAAAAAACCGGTTTTTAAAACATTGGTTTGTTGTTAGTCACCTTGATTTCAACAACCATGCAAGACCATTTTCAAAAGTTGAAAATTTAAACTTTTAGAAATTTCAATATTTGAAAATTTTTTGAACTGTTAACAAATTTTTGTTTCAAATTTTAAATTTTTTGAAAGATCAAACATTTTAAACATATCATATTTTGGAATTGGAATTTGAAAAGTCAAAACCTCAAAATCTTAAAAAGGAGAACTCATTTAACATTGATTATGAGAATGCATAGATAAATATGATAAAGATATATGCTTTTCTTCCCAAAACACAATCGTTCCAAAAACACAAGCCAAACACAATCAATTTTTATGGTCAACAAGTGTGTTTAGTGAAAATGGTTCCCAAAACACAATCAATGTTTACATATTTTATTTTTTACTATGGTCTTTGGGTCAGTTTATGGTCAACAAGTGTGTTTAGTGAAAATGGTTTTATATATTTGATCTGTTGATCCATCAATGGCAGAAGTGCTTCTTTTGATAAAAATAGTTTTTAAGTTTAGTTTTCTTATTAAACTAACCACCTTCTGTAAAGGTATATCAACATTTGTTAATTACTTTACTACAATAAAGAATCAGTGTGTATATCCAAAAGTGATTGTTGACTTCTATGTTGCTTATACCATAAGCAAAGATTTGTTATGGCCGTTTCAATAAAAGTCGTTACATTAATCAGTTAGGTCGTGCCGTTTTTGCAAACAGATTGTGAAAAAGACAATGCAACAATTAAACTGTTTCGTTTAAAATCTGATTGATTTATTATGCTATTTGGTTTGCGGCAAAATGAATTATACTAAAGTTTTGTATAATGAATCTGGATTGATTTGGTCTATAATTGTTGAAAAAGACATGAAATTTCATTGTAATATGTTTGTTACACTGTTGTGATTTCATTGAAATTTCATGGGCGTAAACTATCTTTGATTTATATTGATTTGTCATGGTATGTTATTAGATGATAATAACTAATTAATAGGCCTCATGGATTATAATATACACTTTGGGTAGCTTACGTTTTGTCTTAGAGTAGGCATAAAATAGTCACAGATTATATGAGCTGGAGTACAAAGTTAATTTGTTATTTACTTATCGGGACATGAATGAATATCTAAATTTTTGAATATCTGAAATTCTGAATATCGATTAGTTTTACACGTACAACAACAAACCGTTTATGGATTGTGTTGTTTTCAACGATAGTACTCTAATTATGGGTTGGAACGTCAATTTATTCGTCGACAATATTATCATTTGAAGCCTGTGCCATGGTATCCGCCGCAACGCGCGGGTACCATGCTAGTATACATATATATATATATATATATATATATATATATATATATATATATTATATATATATATATATATATATATATATATATATATATAGGGGGGCGTTATTGTGGTGTACAAGCTTAAAATAGATAAAATAGGTACACACGTGGACCGTCGGATCGATGTAAATAGATGAGATTAGATATTAAATATATGGGTGGAACAATTGTAATTAAGTGTCAAACAAATGGCTTTTGTGTATCTACTTTTTATAAGATCGTATTTATTATCCCAACCATTAACGAGTATTCATTACCCCCAATTAGTTTCTTCTTCAATTAGGTATCAACAATTAAGCACCCCCAATTAGTTACCCGGATATAATGCAATTCGGAATCAACATCATAATCCCCAAAATCGATCAATCAATAGAAAATCCCCAAATCTCCGTTCAACATTTTTCCTTTAAATACTGGTAGCAAAAGGTGTGTAGTTGCTATGCCGAATTTTGTTTCTCAAGTGATTCACAATTCGAAGGGACAAGAAATAACGATTGGTAATTGATTGATGGTTCTTCTTATTTTTTATTTTTTTTATTCAGTTTTTAAAGATTGTTTTTTTATTTTTTTATTTTATTATTATTATTTTTAATCAACACATTGTTGTGTTTTGGTTTCAGTCCGGCGAAGTGGGAGGCTGTCAATGGTTAGACGACCAAACTATCGATCTAACTCTTGGAACCGACGAAGTGACAATGAGGAACCTGAAACTATTGATCTAACTGGTGATGGAGATAGTGAAGACGATCAAGGTATGTGTGTGAGTTGATTGTGTGTGTTTGTTAGTTGGTATGTATGTGTTGAGATGGTTGTGTAAGCTTCTTACCTAATGGATGTGTATGAGGTGAAGTAGTTGTGGAAGGTAGTTAGCTAGCTGCTAGTTGTATATGATTGTGTTTTAAAAGAAGTTATTGGTTGGTTAAGTGTATAAGTTGAAGTAGGTGATTTGTGTGTTGCTTATTAACTGTTTTGCAATAAACAATTAGTAGTTGTTTTGTGGTGTAGCTAGTTATATATGAAGGTGTGTTAGCTACATATAGATGACTTCAAGTATTGACCATGTAAACCAGTGTGTGTGTATTGATAGTTGTGCATCAGTCTCATATATGTTTAGTAATAGTTTGGAACGTGTCGTAGTTGATCAGGTCATTCGTATTACATGATATACATACCTAATGGTGAATGGGTCATATAAGTAATGAACTACTGTTATAACTTTTGGGCTGTTGCATTTAATAAATGAGCGAAAAGTATGTGCATCCTTTGACAATTGATAGACTTTGGCTATCTAAATCAGTCCACATGTGTTTGTAATGAGTATGTAAGAGTGTAATGGAAAACATAGTTTGGTGCTTCTAAGAAAAGGAGTGTCACGTTGTTTGTTTTTTATGTAATGTATGCTGTAACTTTGAAATTACATATGTGTCTGCAATTAGTACATAAGAGTCATGTCTGCAATGAGGTTCATGTTGTGTAATGAAAAACAGAGTTTGGTGGTTCAAAAAAAGGAGGTTGACTTTGTTTGCTTTGTATGTAATGTATGCCGTAACTTTATAATTACATATGCGTATGTAATGAGTCATGTGCATTAGGCGCTTGCATGTCTAGTAATAGCTTGGTCTGTGTGTTAGTTGATAGCAGATTATGTGTATAACATGACATCGTAACACTCATAAAAGAGTTTTAAATAGGGTAATCTGTATCAGTTGACGACTTATGTGTATTAGGTTGTTTGGTTAATTTTGTATATAAGAGTGTATAACATAACATCATACCACTCATAAAAGACTTTTAAATAGACTAATCTGTATTAGTTATTGATGATTTGTGTTTATTAGGTGTTCAATTTGAAGGAGAAAAGATGGATAAAGAAACTGAGAAAGGTGCTAGGTTGAAGAATGACGAGGCACGTAAAAATAAGGAGTTGAAAAGGGACAAGGGTACTAAAAAGATGGATCATGAAAGAGAGGGAACTGGAAAAGGTAATTTATATCTAAGAGATATTATTTATGTGTTTCGTATTTTATTTATGATTGAGTGGTATAATTTATGGAAACTTGTGGTGTCAACAGGCAAACGTGCAGCGGCTAAAAGGAAAATGGAACCAGAAGCCGGAATAGGGGCAAAAGTATTTGATAAAGGTAATTGTTTATTGTATTACAGTTTTATTGAATGGATCAAGTGATAAGTTTGTACGTGTTTATATATGTTGATGTAATTGTCTCATTTTATTTGGTGTGTCAGTTGATGAAGATGCTGCAGCTTTAGATGGACCATCGACGGATGATGATTTTGTTTCGCAGCATAAAACGAAGATAACTAAAGTTTCTGTCAGTAAGAAAAAAGTTTTTACCAAAAAAAGGTTTGAAAATAAAGGTAAAGTAGGATCGGAGTCAAAAAAAGAAGGGAAAAATAGCGGTGTTCCTAATGTAGGTAGAAATTTTAATAGAGTTCGTTTAAGGAATCTGCCCGGCAATTTGTTTCGCGTGATAACAGAGATGTCGGATGCACAAAAAGCGGATGTAAGAAGAATGGGTTTTGGTGAGTTGCTAGAGTTTAAGATTAAGGACATACCGACCCGTTTAGCGTACTGGCTGTTAGATAGCTTTGATGATAACACATGTTGCTTGTGTGTAGATGGTAGAAGTATAGATATTACACCAGACCTAGTTAGAAAGGTGTTAGGTGTACCAAGGGGGGGTGTACACTTGGAGACTCGTGAGAATGCAGATTATAGGAACCCGTTGGTGAAGCAGTGGAAGGAACAGTTTGGGGATGGTGTCAAAAAGTTTTACAACACTCATGTGGCAAGTCAGATATTGAAAACAGAACTAGGTGGGTGGATGTTTAAGCTGAATTTTTTGGTTTTGTTTTTCTCCACAATTGGTGAGCTCAATTTGAGCAATACCGTGAATATTCGGTTCCTAACGTGCATTAAAAACGAAGATGATATACTCAAGTTAGACTGGTGCACGTATATAGTCGAATGTTTGGTGAAAACGAGAAGATCGTGGAATCGGAAGAGACATTTCAATGGTCCTGTTATACTACTGCTGGTATGATATATTTGTTATGTATTCGGCGTGTAGTATATGTTTATTAAATGCAAATTTTTTTTACTTTGATAGTTAATTAGTAATTATTAATTTGATACACAGGTTGTGTATGCCATGCTGGATACACGTATCAAGCAATGTTCTTCAGAGTTGTTGCATAAACTCGAAAGAGAAAGGTTCCCAAAGGAACGTGTTGATGATGCAGCAGCTGATGATATAGCTATGGATGAAGAAATAGATGATGATGCTGCTGCGGATGATAGGTACATGTTCCAGGATGAACCTGCTGATGATCCAAATGCTGATGATATAGCTGCTGATGAGGAAGTAGATGATGAGGGTAAGCGTTGATTAATTTAATTTCATTAATATGAAATAGAGTGGTGTGGTAACGTGTATGTTAGTTACAAAGTGAAATTGTTTTTTTGTGCAGACCTTGATGATGATGTAGGTTTTGAAGAGTATGTGTTTGACGACAATGGGTGTGAGAGTGTACCAGATGATGATGAGGTACGTTTTAGTGATTAATATAATTTTGTATTGGTTGTCTCGTAAATTTTGATCGTTAGATCAAAGCGTAATACATAATTTATTTGTTGCGTTAGGTGATGAAAAAGAAAGCAGCATCATATCTTAAAAGGGCTGGTGAACTAATTGATTTGGCAGACTTGTTGATAGCTAAAGGACGTGAGGGTAATCCGGAGGATCAAGGGTTTATGGATTTGATGGAAATCAGAGATAATTTGTTTGTCAATCGTGAGTACTCTCATGAGACAAAAGAGAAGAAACATCCAGCTGATGATGCATACGAGAGTTGTTTTACACCCCAAAAAGGTGTGAATGAAAAGGATGTTGGCGCACAGGATAAGTCTGAATTCCCATTTACGCAGGTATTGTGTATTTCTTGTTATGCATATATGTTCTTAATTATTGGGTTGTGAAGTAGCTGGTTTGTGTGCATGAGTCCCGTGTCATGTATGAATTGAGTTGCTTATGTAAGCTTTTGAGTTGAGTCTCTTGTTGTTATGAATTGAATTGAGTTGCTTGTGTAGGAATTGAATTGAGTTGCTTGTGATAGCAGCTTATGTCTATTACATGATATAGATACCTACTGGTGAATGGGTCGTATAAGTAATGAAACCGTTGAACACACATAAATTTGGATACATTTAGGTACCTAAGTAATGAATTGAGTTGCTTGTAACACACATAAATCTGGATACATTTACTTGGAAGAGTGTGTATTTGTGTGTAATCAAGTGGTGGGATACATTTACTTGAAAGTATTGAAAAGGACAGTATAGTTAGATAAAAACTTGTTGCAGGTTTAAATCAAGTTTTGTTTGTTTGAATATCAAATATGAGTAGGACAGTTTAGGGCAGAAGGTTAGTGACATAGAATATTTGCACAATTCATGTGTGTTAGGGAATACGCAAAGTAATGTTTAAATCAAGTTCTACATGTGCATCAGTCGCATGCATGTGTAGCAATAGTTTGGACCGTGTGGTAGTTGATAGCAGCTTATGTCTATTACATGATATACATACCTAATGGTGAATGGATCATATAAGTAATGAACTACTGGTATAACTTATGATTTTTGTATTCCCATTAACGCAGGTATATGGGACGCCTACCGAGATAATTGCCCTATCAGATGAAGTGTGCAGAGAATGGGAGAGACAACATAAACAGAAGCCGACGCGTCTTGACTTTGAAGATGGTGCGGAGTTCGATTTGAATGTGACACAGCCACCAGCAACGCAAGGAAAATGCGTTGTAGATGACCAGGAACAAGTAGATGGTGGTGGGTTTAAGACGCCTAATCATCCCATCTCAGGGCGCGGTCGTGAAACCAATACATCAAACGGGTTAACAAGGTTTGGCAGAGAGAGCCTGGGTAGTAAAGGCAAAGAGATTGTAACTGTGTATGAAGAGCCTGTGCCTTTAAGTGTGTTGGAACCGAATCGTTACCGTGCAAGGGCGCAACGCCAAAGACTATTGCCTGAGGTTCTAAGGTCCCCCTTTATGACCAGGGAAGTGTCACTGGGAGATGGCATATCTAAAGTCGAACAGAGAGTTGCTGAATGCTTTTTTAGTGCTCGATTAAAAGAAACGTAAGTCTAAATGCATGTGTAGTAATATTTTGGACCGTGTGGTAGTTATTTGTTATGTAGTCGGCGTGTAGTATATGTTATTTTGTGTTTAACGCATGTGTATATGACAGTGACATTGTGTTCAAGACACCATATGTTGATGGTGAACGGGTCGTGCTTGAAAGTCTCTTTCCAGGCTTAGATATAGCCAGTGGAGCGATTGACATATTCACGCATGTACTTAACAATGCAGAGAAGCACAGAAGCAAGCTTACGGTGACAAGGCTTTATTGCCACACAGCTATGCTGGTAAGTTGCCAAGGATATCGAATACGATTGAGTTTCATAATTTTGTTTGATAAATTTTAGGATAACATCTTACAAGCACAATTTCATGTGAATACAGACTAGTGACATGCTAAGCTGGGAGTATGCAAAGGCATCTGAAAAGTTTGTCGAGAACATGGATAATGTTTTAAATAGAAGCGAGTACAAAACCCTTGATGGTGTTCAATTGGTATGTATCACGTATCCAATCCTATAACACGTAGCAATTCAAAACCCTTGATGGTGTTCAATTTATAGGTTGTTGTTTAAATGGTTGGCAGGTTTTCTTCCTTGTTATTCAAGGACGTCATTTCTTTGTAGTATGCATGAACATGAAGGATGGTGAGGTACAAATTTTGGATAACCTGCTTTTGCCGAGTACGAATGAGGATGAAAGATTAACTTGGTTTACCCTGCAACTGGTACGTTGTGTTGAATCATATGCTTTCTAAGTAAACAAAAGAGTGACATGTTATTAGAATCGATGCGTTTATGTTTGGTAGTGTATAACTTGTGGCTTGGTAGTCTGCAAATGTTGGCTGCAAGTACAGCTGCGGTAGTCATCCCAAATTTTAAGGGTGTGGTAGTCTGCAACTGTGTAGGAGTTGGGTTATGTGTGTAGCCATGTATGTAAAACTTGTAGGTTAGTTGAATGTGATTCATGTGTATCAGATTCTCATTAGTTAGGTAGATGTTTTGAAAAGTTTTAGTAAGTGAACCCTAAGTTTCATAAACAACACAAAAGCAGATTAAGGTTTGTGTGTTTTTCTCATGAACCTTTAGGTATGCGCAATGTGAGTATGTGTGTTTTGTGGTAAGGTGTATTAGTTGTAAATAAACTTATGTGCATTAATCATTCGGGTGCATCGGTGGATAATGTGTACAATATGTTTGTGTCTGGAAGTTTAGTATGTGTGTTAGTTGGCAATTATGCAGTTATGTTTGGTAGCCTGCAAAATATGTGTTTGCTGCATATCGTTTGTTTGGTATTCTTAAAAACGTGGTTTTGAAGTCTGAAAATGGGTTGGTGGTATACAGTGTTTGCAAATTGTGTGGTTGGTAAAGGTTAGGTATATGTTAGGGTTGTGAAATTGTGAACTGACAAGGTTTGCAACTTAGGTGTGTGGTGCATGGGTTTATTGGTACTGATATTAGGTATTTAACTTGTGAATAGGTTTATTGGTACTGAGGTTACGTATGTAACTTGCCTTTTTTATTTGTATATCAGATTTCTATGTTTGAGGATTATCTGTTGCACAAGAACAATCGAAACTATGAAAGAATGTCTCAAGCGACAAGAAAGGTGTTGCAATTGGGATGCAGGACAACCAACAATTTCGTAGACTGTGGTGTATTTACAATGCGCCACATGGAAACCTACAAAGGTGATGATGCTGATCTTTGCTGCTTGAGCAAAGAAGGGAAGAAACAAAAGAAAGAACTGAGGGAACTGCGTATTATGTATGCAGTAAAGATTCTGCTGTCCGACTGCAACTTGGCAAAGGGTGATTTTGATAAGGAAGTGCATGGATTCAGGAAAGTACCAGATGAAGAAAAGAAGCGGTTACGGATGGCTGCGTTTAAAACCATCAAGCTGCGTGTATCGGCCAAGTTTGAAGATAAATGAAATGATTTATGTAGTTTGGATTTAAGAAGTAGAACTAATACTGCAATTTTGGTTATGTTGGTGTGTTTTCAGTTTAGTGTCCAAAAAAACTCGCGTATGCTTACCGAGTAACATTTAATCTTATTGTGGTGTGTTTAAATGTAAGACATGGAATTATGCATTATGGTTAGCCAAGTTTGGGTATATATTTTAATGGGAATGTGCATCATATTTAATTATATATGTTTAATCCATGGTTTTATATTTTTGGAAGGATTTCCAGTGAAGGTGCAGTTTGGTTTTGAGAAAATGGTTGATATTTTTTGCACAGGTAAATCATCAGATACACAATCAACCTGGATTAACCAACTTTCACCCGTACTGTTTGCACAGGTCTATTTCGAAAAATCCTTTATTAGTTGGTATGAGTTAATGGTGTGTGTACGAATATAAAGAGTTAGATTGACATCAATGCTGGTGTGTGTAAGTTGGTGCACAATATGAAACAAGATTTAACACATCTAATGCCCCATTGACATCAATTATATATACCCTTTTGGCTAAATAAAATAGCTACTGAATTTGTGTGAAATGTAAGCACAAATGGGGCGCATGGTTTGTAATTTTAATTATTTCTATGCATTTTAATGGCAAGGATAACATGCTTCCGAGTAGTGATGAAGCTCTAAGGCATAAAAAGAATACGCATATCTGCAAAATAGGCTACTATAAAGACAATGGCACACTCTTTTAATGGTACGTAAACTTGATGTATCCTTCTCCATCTTTCACCTGTTGTACCTTTCTTATGTACTTAATAGTTAGTCTTTCAAGAAACATAATGCTTATTGTGTTTTGGAGTACACATATGACATAACAGATGCAACTAATCTGATGCAATTTTGTTCTTTCAGGAAGATGGTATCAATTTGTTTATTGGCTATACTTAACCAGATATTTTACTGGTGCATAACAGTTGCAACTAATTTGATGCAACTAATCTGATGTATGGAGTTTAAAGAGCAAATGCAAAAACCAGTAGGAACATTTGAACGGGTCAAAATTGGTTTCAATATCTGGTGAGTTAAAAAAAATCAGTAACACACTTGTGGAAACATCCACCCACCTAGTTCTGTTTTCAATATCTGGTTGTCACAACCCGTAATTTCAGGTCACTTTCCTAACCTCGACAAATCACCATTCATGATCATCATTCATTTCAGCGTAACCAGTTCGGTTTAGCTGTGAATTCATAACATTGTCAGTAAGGACACATCATATAGACTAGAGGAGTCTGCATATCATCAGTATTTTAATTCATGCACGGTTATGCATTATTTAAATTTACGTATGGTTATTTATTTAATTAACGTTACCACTCAGTCAGTATTATTAACAATTATACCCAGTACTCCAGACAATGATCCTAATAAATTTTTATACTAATTTTAATAATATAAAGTTTATATTATTATTTTACCCGGTGTTATTACACCAATTGCTATATTTTTCGTTAAGGGCTTATAACTCCGTCATATTACGAAAAATTAACCCGATAATTATTCCGACACCCGATTTATGTCAGTAACATCATTTTACAATATTTACAACTTCGTCGTATTTTATTTTGCTTCGTTAACATTTATTTCAAGATAACTCGGTACCCGATAACACTCAAATTATACATAAAACAATCAAACACATGACATACTATATAAAAATCTTACCTTGCTTCCCACATTTGTCCTAAAAATCCGGCCCCCCATTCCCTAGTCCATACTTCATTCAACCAAAATTATATCCTTCATTTATTAGAGTTGGTATCTAGTACATGAATTATTTTAACACATCTTCCATATTACTTCATTTGTTATAACAAGATCAAACATTTTCTTCCTTCCTCTCTTCAAAGTCCACGGCAAACCACAAAGACCATAAGAAATCTCAAGATTTTTGGCAAGCTTTAGTGATCTACAAGTCTCATTTAGTGTTCTTGTTAAGGTTTTGCAATAAAAACCTCAAGAATCACTCTCATTTCACTTCAATCCTAACCTATATTGTAAGTAACTCAAGAACATTTCTTTTTCATGTTTTTCCTTCCATATGATCTTGATATTTATGTATTTTCATGTGATCTTGTTTAAAAATGCAAAATACTTTAGTGATGATACCACTTTTTCATTAAAACTCTTGAAAACACTAGATCTATACTTTTCACTAATATTCTCATGAACCACATTATATTTAGTGATGTTTAGGACCCCATGACCCTTTGAGAAGGTGTATGGTAGGATTGAGAGTTGTTTGGTTGTAGATGGGATGGTTTTGGATTAGATATAAACTAGGAACACTCATTTTTGAAACATATAAAAACCTACTGTCTCTAAAATGAAAACGTGGGAAACTCAGTGGGTTTGGGATTATTTTTGGCCAAATATTTAGAAAATACATTCCGAGACGAAGCCGTGGCCGAAAACGGGGATAAAAACGAGTTAATAACGAAGGAGATATGATTTTTACAAGTTTTAACGACGAAAACTATTTTCCGGAAAAAAAACTGCATGCTGTTTGGTAGCATTCGACGGCTTATTTGCGGCGTTTGACGAAACCTAGATGAACCAAGCTACTAAAAATGTGTTAGCATTTATTTTTACGAAACCATGGATATAAAGAACGAAGAAAACGAGCTTATAACGATCAAGATATTCGCGTTTTAAACTAGAAATACTTTTATTTATTTGACAGCTTTTATTTTAATAAATATAGTTCGAACTAAAGTATATTTTTCAAGTAACAACAAATAGAAGAGCCGTTTTCCTTAACCGTTGAGACACGTATTGTCACTATTTCACTAACACGTCAATGAGATGACTTCAAAGGTTTTCAAAACGTCAAGACCAACATTAACGTTTTATACACATTATGACACGACTAGTTTTACGTTAGCAAGTTAACATATTTATATCAAGTTTTGGAAAACTCTACATATCAACGATAACTAGTATTTTCAAATGACGAGTGGTATAGGTTACATATACATGTACATGCACTACATTGCTTCATGATCTCAAGTAGTATTCATGCATTCATTTTAGGTAGCGGCTAGTGTTCGCGCCTTGTTATTGCCAAGTATTCCAAGTGTTCCAGTATTTCAATTATTCCAAGTATTCCGAGTTCATAGCATTGTTGTATCATCACTTCAGGTGAGTTTTCATAGCCCCGTATACATTTTATTATTGTTTTCAAATCCCACGGGGGAGAATACATTGCAACTGTTTTCCATACGAGCCAAAGTATCAGACTTCCTGTACATAGATTAAGTTACCTTGTTGCCAATTGAAAGTCCCCATATAATCATGAACCGTTAATTTACCTGTAAGCGAGAGTGAGTGGATAGATCTATCGAGGGTGACGCCTCCATCCGTGTTGGCTTTGACCAACAACCGATAGCGGATGCATTTCATGTCTTTTCATTTGAGTGTCTGGCAAAACACTCCCAGGGGCTCCAGAGAATTCAGTCACAAGCGTCGGGGTCATGAGCTTAAGGCTATTGTACAATCATTTTTTTTATGTGACTTATGTCATACACTTTATACTTGTGGCTATCGTATAACTTCATTTTATTAAACCTATGAACTCTCACCAACTTTATGTTGACCGTTTTTAGCAATGTATTTTCAGGTTATTAGCTATCATGTGGGCATGCATTGGACCATCTTGGAGTCGCGGGGTCGACTTGCATCACTTATTTTCATGCACTTATGTAACCGTTTGATCTACTATGGTTTTGTTTTTAAACTTGCAACATCATTTGGGACCTATGTTTTGTAAACTCTGATTTTATTTATGATCAAACGTGTATTTTCAAACGGCACTTTAGGTCGTTCAATATATCCATTGTATGAGACGCCATGAAAGTCACACCAAGGTATTCAATTCCGCTGCCATTAACAGGTAAATTCAGGGTGTGACAGATTGGTACCAGAGCCAGGTTATAGCGAACTAGGTTGTCCTCATACCCTAGACTATAACTACCCCAACGGTAGCGTCTCATCATTACATCATAAGTGCACATTATTATTTGCGAGGATTCATTACATGGGTTATTCATTTCATTTTGTATTGTTGCCACTGAGATATGTCTTCCAATTCCCGCACTATTGTTATATTTTCTGATGTTTACATCGAGGACGCTATGTCTTCTACTACTTCCATGGTTGCACCTACTCCTCAGATTTCACTTATTGCACCACCTTTGGTTACTCGTGCACCTACAGATTCATCATCCCATACTATTCCGGTTTCCACAGAATCCAACTCTTATGTTCCGACGTCGCAAGACGATCGGGGGTCCTAGGAAGAGCGTACGTTTTGTTGCCTCTACTCCTAGGGTGCCCATTACTCATACATCACATCGTTCTTTCACCAGTTGACCTTACATCATACTCACTATGGATAACATCCGATGCCGAGACCGAGCCCTTGAGGAGGGTAAAGTCGCATCTACACCATCATTATCACCATTAAGGTATCTTAGGAACAGGGATGTCCCTATTACTTCAGCCCATACAGAGTATACCATTTGATAAGACGTACATGCTTAGTCCTTATGGACCTATTAGAATGTTTATTGCAAGAAAGATAGTATATCTTCATTCCCTCACTATTAGAACACTCACTACTCATGTATTACCACCATTATCAGCTACTCATACCACTATTGGTCGTCCCATAGTGCATACTCCAGTTTTACCGCTTAGACATCGCAAGATAGCGTAAAAGAGGGTAGTGATTCCTTCAGTATTATCACCATCGACTTTATCATCATCATATGGAACCCCATTTATACCATCACATTTCAGGGGCTCTACTCACATACTTAACTTACCGCTTGAGAAGCGTACATGGTTTGATACACCATTACCATATACCACTAAGGACACTACACCACCTTATAGATTAAGGTTGATGAGAGTTCGAGAGCCCTTACTGTTAGACAACCTACTACTCTTCATCGTTAGATGATGATCTCTAATTAATTGAGACTACACATGAAGGTTTGGATGCCCCACAAACCAAACAAGAGCAACAACAAATCGCCAAAGAGTGGCATTCCTCGCAAAGACTCTATACTATCTCAGGTATAATCGACTCATACTTCCATGACATAATGAACCAACAAGATGCTTTGAGCAATGTTACACCACCACAAGAGAACTCTTCACAACTCCCTTTTCATTACCAAGTTTGATTACATCACATTCTAAACCGATGAGTTGGATTTCATCATTGGTCATCGTAACAACACCCCACCAATCAGATATGACACCGAGACCTTCGAGATTCGGGAGTCTAACATTGCCTTTCAGTACGACCATTGTCATTTCTTTCTTTCCCATTCTCACTTGACATGAATTAGATAACATCTTGTGGATGACACCAAGATCACGGACTCGACAGGAACATTAATAGATTCCTCAGGAATGGATTGGAATCTACATTATCTCAGACATGAATCGATGCACAACCCCAGACCTCACTTCAGGACTCATCTTAATCTTATGACGCCACAAACATGGATTCATTGAAAAGGGCATCATTCTAGCTTTTACCTTTACTCGCTTTTACTATCATCCTAGCCACGGGAAGTGTGGCGTAGTTCAAAGAAGCTTGCGGTATTTTGATTGTTGTACAACGAGATCCTCAAGTATTGACTTTACTATATGTGTATGGTTGTGCTATCTATGACACCGGTCAATGTAGACCGAAATCTTCAAGTGTTGTATTCATGTGTTATGAGGATATACGCATGATTGCGGTGGTATATATAGTGAACAATGATCGTTGCTATTACGAGTACTCATGGTTGTATTCTTTTATGGTTTTGAAGAAACATGGCACCAAGGAAAGTTAAGACTACATCGGCTACACCGAACATGACACAAGCAGCTATCCAAAATCTTGTTAAGAATAGTATTTCTGAAGCACTAGTGGTTGAAAGAGCCGTTGAGGCTGCTTCTCAGATAGAGACATCTGGGAAAGCTAGTAATGGAACTAATGGAAGAAAGTGTACGTATAAGGACTTCAAAAGTGGTAATCCCATCAAATTCAAAAGGTACTGAAGAAGCCATTGCTATGATTCATTGGTTTGAGCATACCAAATCTGTATTTCACCTATGCTATTGTCCCGAGGAAGCTAAGGTAAAGTTTGTTGCTAGTACACTCCCTGATGAAGCTATATCATGGTGGAATTCCTACACCGAGCTCATTAGAAAGGATAATGCACACAAGCATACATGGGATGAATTCAAGAATTTGTTGACGAAGAAGTTTCGTCCACGCACGGAAGTGAAGAAGTTGGAGGTCGAGTTTTATGAACTAGTGACATTGGGTAATGACATTGAGACATACCTCAGAAGATTTTAAGAGTTGGCTGCTTTATGCCCGTCTATGGTTCCTAATAATGAGAAGTAGTTGGAAAACTTCATTGGTGGTTTACCTAAAAACATCTGTGGAGATGTGATCTCTTCTGACCCGCAAACATGTGATGAGGCAAACAGGATGGCTCAGAAACTGATGGCACAGGTTCTAAGGAAAGGAATTCCTGCCTTATATCATAAACCGAATTTCGAGCCCTTAGGGTCGTATCTATCCATTGTAATTTTCCGTTGGTACGTTGACCTGACCTAGTTGTATAAGCACTCTTCTATCCAATGTAATAACTATCTTTTGCTGTTTCCCCGATACTCACAACCTTGGGTTATTCCATTTCTATTTCAATTGCTCCATTTTCAATCGTTCCACAACAACATATCACTATCCTATTAGGGATTAAAACTAAATTTCACTCTTGGCAGATTAGTAGACTATTACCATTTCGAAAGATTCATCCATGTATCCAATGAACCATTCAACAAATATAATGCAAGTTATTTTACTACCCTACGGGAGAATTAATTTTCAGAATTTTCAAAATAAGCCATTTTGTACCACCTATAAATGGATTTTCTGTCATTTTATCAAGTATTTTACTACCGCTAACGCGAGACAATTTTCATGTTACTTTCAAAGGAAAATATCTAGAAAACCATTTATCAAAACAACACGTTGAACACCATCTAAAACTTTTGGGAAAAAGTAAACCGTTTCAGTTTAACCAAGCAACGCATCGTTGGTCCTCAATTATACTAGCCTGATCACCTATGTATAATTCAGGAGGAATTAATGCCGTGAAGAAAATAGTCATTTTTTTTTCAGGAATTATTAATAACAATCTTCATTCAAAAGCTTTGTAAACAAATGGAATTTTTCATGAACACCCCTTTTAACAAACTTCCACCGATACTTACACCACTCAGCACTCACTCAGCCATTAAGTTGAATTTTACCATTGACTTCTCTAGGAGAGACTCTACATTATGAAGGATATTTCATGACATAGAAACGACGAAAGGATAGACGATACCCCTCAGATTTCTAGCAATTCCTTTAAGATATTCCTTTTCTAATTGGATATACACGCTCTACCATCGTTAGCCCGACGAATCCTTAAGAGAACTACCTGAGCACTATAGGATGTATTCAACAACACATAATCAACTTTGAATGGATTAGGATAACCTTTCGATTATTGACGAATTTCATCATCAGCAAAAATAGCCATCACGGGAATATATAAAGGCACCATTTAAGACACCCTATGGCCGAAGTGACCATGTACACATTTACATATCGAATTTGGAAAGTTAAATTCACGGGCCTAGAACTAAACCGGGAAACAACAAAGGGAATTCCACAAGTCAAGAATCAGTTACAAGAAATGAGAAAACAATGGAAGTTAGGTTGGTGCATGATGCACATCATTCGGATTTGATATCCTTGAACAATGAACCTCCTAGATTCAAGTGGAAGCACGAACTATGATTGAAAGCCTTGCCTTGGAAAGGCATGATACAATTTTTTTATTTTTTTATTTTTTTTTTTGGTAAACCCGATAGATTGAGCTCTCAGTATTGGACCATTTTAGATTCTAGTTAGAACCGATCAGTTGGCATACAAACCTAAGTTTCCGCAGAGTTCAGCAACAATATATACTACTCATCTCACCTTTCAGACCTCAAGAAGTACTTTCCTAATGAAACACACAAAGTCGAAGTACTTTATTTATCCAAGTTCTAATAAGATATATCAGGACCTCAAGAGGTTTTATTGGTAGCCAAACATGAAAGTAGAAAGTAGCTACTTATGTCAGCAAATGCCATACTTGTGCTAAAGTAAAAGCCGAGTACCAGAAAACCAACAGGATTACTTCAGCAACCAGAAATTTCACAATGGAAATAGGAACACGTTACAATGGACTCTGTTACTAAACTCCCCAAGATTTCAGGTGGTTACGATGCTATTTTGGGTTATAGTAGATCGTCTCACCAAATCAACCCATTTCATTCCAATCAAAGAGACTCATTCCATGAAGCAGCTTACCAGACTTTGTGACAAGGAAATAGTCCTAAGGCACAGTGCACCAATTTCCATCATTTCCGACAGAGATAATCGCGTACTTCAAACTTTCTAACAGTCATGCAGGATTCTTTTGGGTCTAAGTTAGACATGAGTACTGCGTACCATCTTCAGATCGATGTCAGAGTGAGAGAATAATTTAAAACACTGGAAGATATGCTTAGGGCATGTGTGATCGACTTTAGAAATGGTTGGGCGAACCATTTGCCATGATCGAGTTTCCTTATAACAACAAGCTTCCTTAATGGATATTCAAGATAAAGCAAGGATATCGATGTAGATCCTTCCTAAGGCCCTACTACCTGTAGAAATTTCGGATAACCTCACTTCCATGCAAGAAACAGCAACATGCCCGAACGAATTCCCCCATCCGCATATGAAAACGAGACAGGCATTCCTCGACGTATTATCAGCCGATACCTACATTTTTGCCATCATGGTAACAACTTCAATGATGAACCATTTCAGGACTTAAGTAAGGTTGAATACCCATGCCGTTAGTTTTTGCCTATTGTCAACCAATGGACGTCATCCAACATCAGAAACCATGGACCCGCGAGGTCAAGCTATTAAAGCAAAGTCGAATTCCTATCGTGAAGGTTCGCTGGAATTCTCGAAGAGGACCCGAGTTTACTTGGGAACGAGAAGACCAAATGCGACGCAAGTATCCACACCTTTTTCCCGAGCCTGCTTCTGAAACCAACAACAATTGAATTCAGGGACTGAATTCCCTTTTGGAGGGGCGACTGTCACAACCCGTAATTTCAGGTCACTTTCCTAACCTCGACAAATCACCATTCATGATCATCATTCATTTCAGCGTAACCAGTTCGGTTTAGCTGTGAATTCATAACATTGTCAGTAAGGACACATCATATAGACTAGAGGAGTCTGCATATCATCAGTATTTTAATTCATGCACGGTTATGCATTATTTAAAATTACGTATGGTTATTTATTTAATTAACGTTACCACTCAGTCAGTATTATTAACAATTATACCCAGTACTTCCAGACAATGATCCTAATAAATTTTTATACTAATTTTAATAATATAAAGTTTATATTATTATTTTACCCGGTGTTATTACACCAATTGCTATATTTTCGTTAAGGGCTTATAACTCCGTCATATTACGAAAAATTAACCCGATAATTATTCCGACACCCGATTCTTGTCAGGAATATCATTTTACAATATTTACAACTTCGTCGTATTTTATTTTGCTTCCGTTAACATTTATTTCAAGATAACTCGGTACCCGATAACACTCAAATTATACATAAAACAATCAAACACATGACATACTATATAAAAATCTTACCTTGCTTCCCACATTTGTCCTAAAAATCCGGCCCCCCATTCCCTAGTCCCATACTTCATTCAACCAAAATTATATCCTTCATTTATTAGAGTTGGTATCTAGTACATGAATTATTTTAACACATCTTCCATATTACTTCATTTGTTATAAACAAGATCAAACATTTTCTTCCTTCCTCTCTTCAAAGTCCACGGCAAACCACAAAGACCATAAGAAATACTCAAGATTTTTGGCAAGCTTTAGTGATCTACAAGTCTCATTTAGTGTTCTTGTTAAGGTTTTGCAATAAAAACCTCAAGAATCACTCTCATTTCACTTCAATCCTAACCTATATGTAAGTAACTCAAGAACATTTCTTTTTCATGTTTTTTCCTTCCATATGATCTTGATATTTATGTATTTTCATGTGATCTTGTTTAAAAATGCAAATACTTTAGTGATGATACCACTTTTTCATTAAAACTCTTGAAAACACTAGATCTATACTTTTCACTAATATTCTCATAACCACATTATATTTAGTGATGTTTAGGACCCCATGACCCTTTGAGAAGGTGTATGGTAGGATTGAGAGTTGTTTGGTTGTAGATGGGATGGTTTTTGGGATTAGATATAAACTAGGAACACTCATTTTTGAAACATATAAAAACCTACTGTCTCTAAAATGAAAACGTGGGAAACTCAGTGGTTTGGGATTATTTTTGGGCCAAATATTTAGAAAATACATTCCGAGACGAAGCCGTGGCCGAAAAACGGGGATAAAAACGAGTTAATAACGAAGGAGATATGATTTTTACAAGTTTAACGACGAAAACTAATTTCCGGAAAAAAACTGCATGCTGTTTGGTAGCATTCGACGGCTTATTTGCGGCGTTTGACGAAACCTAGATGAACCAAGCTACTAAAAATGTGTTAGCATTTATTTTTACGAAACCATGGATATAAAGAACGAAGAAAACGAGCTTATAACGATCAAGATATTCGCGTTTTAAACTAGAAATACTTTTATTTATTTGACAGCTTTTATTTAATAAATATAGTTCGAACTAAAGTATATTTTTCAAGTAACAACAAATAGAAGAGCCGTTTTTCCTTAACCGTTTGAGACACCGTATTGTCACTATTTCACTAACACGTCAATGAGATGACTTCAAAGGTTTTCAAAACGCCAAGACCACACATTAACGTTTTATACACATTATGACACGACTAGTTTTACGTTAGCAAGTTAACATATTTATATCAAGTTTTGGAAAACTCTACATATCAACGATAACTAGTATTTTCAAATGACGAGTGGTATAGGTTACATATACATGTACATGCACTACATTGCTTCATGATCTCAAGTAGTATTCATGCATTCATTTTAGGTAGCGCTAGTGTTCGCGCCTTGTTATTGCCAAGTATTCCAAGTGTTCCAGTATTTCAATTATTCCAAGTATTCCGAGTTCATAGCATTGTTGTATCATCACTTCAGGTGAGTTTTCATAGCCCCGTATACATTTTATTATTGTTTTCAAATCCCACGGGGGAGAATACATTGCAACTGTTTTCCATACGAGCCAAAGTATCAGACTTCCTGTACATAGATTAAGTTACCTTGTTGCCAATTGAAAGTCCCCATATAATCATGAACCGTTAATTTTACCTGTAAGCGGAGTGAGTGGATAGATCTATCGAGGGTGACGCCTCCATCCGTGTTGGCTTTGACACAACAACCGATAGCGATTGCATTTCATGTCTTTTCATTTGAGTGTCTGGCAAAACACTCCCAGGGCTCCAGAGAATATCAGTCACAGCGTCGGGGTCATGAGCTTAGGCTATTGTACAATCATTTTTTTTATGTGACTTATGTCATACACTTTATACTTGTGGCTATCGTATAACTTCATTTTATTAAACCTATGAACTCTCACCAACTTTATGTTGACCGTTTTTAGCAATGTATTTTCAGGTTTATTATCTATCATTGGGCAAGCATTGGGCCATCTTGGGGTCGCGGGGTCACTTGCACACTTATTTTCATCACTTATGTAACCGTTTTATCTACTAGGTTTTGTTTTTAAACTTGAACATCATTTGGGACCTATTTTTGTAAACTCTGATTTATTTTTGATCAAACTTTTTTTCAAAACACACTTTTTTTTCTTTAATAATCCATTGATAACGCCAGAAACACACCAAAAGGGATTTAATTTGCGCCTTAACAGGGAAATCAGGGTGGACACGGTTTTTTTAGGCTTTTGGTAGGATACATAGTGTTCCTAGAGGAACATTCACAAGTTCAATGATCCCCCCAAGTGAAAAAATATTACATGCCAAAACAAGTAAACTAAAAGGTTCATTTACCTTGTACCCGCACGTTAAAGCAAAAGGGGCTGCAAAACTTAAATGTTTTCACTAAAGAAAATGAACATATATATTTCAATAAACACATTAATTTAAATGCCAATACAAGAGGGCATGAGATAGAATAATGACTATTTTTATTACATTGAAACAACCCCTTTGAAAACAATAAAGGCTGCGTCAAGTCCCGTAACAAAGGTCAATATTTAAAAATGAGTGGAAAAAAGGCAAAATCAATACATAAACTATCCTACCAAAAAACACACTGAACTGGTCCACGCCTCGCTTGAAGGCGCTTTTTTTTTCTGGGG